>JAMJFZ010001036.1:6715000-6932500 GCA_026225945.1 Cricetomys ansorgei | reverse complement strand
AATGTTATTCTAAGAATTTCTCCGAGAGGTCAAGATGGATAGGAACATTAAAATGTACAGAACCTTAGAGATAAGGATGGCTCTAACTTTTTAGAACTGGAGAAAAATATTCAATAAGGCCAAACAAATTCTTAATATTCAGTCTAAGCACTGTTCCCTTTTGGCTTGGTTTCCATGACGACTTGTATTTATTGCTCAGTTCCTGGAATATTTGTCAAGGGCAAATGATGACTTTCACTCCCCCCCCCTCCCCAGCCTCCAGTAGGAGGGGGAAGTCACTCCCAAAGCAACTAGTACAAAGAGTCTTGTTTTAATTTGTAAAAATTTTCTTAAAATGCCTCCCTTCATAATAGTCATAACAGAAAAGAAAAATTAATATCAGTAAGAAGACTATTAAGACAAGGAACAAAGAGACAGGAGAATATACACTATTGATCAGTCCAGCTAAACAACCCATTTGCATTGCTAGTCTTGACGCTCAAGGCATCTTCTCTATGCCCACCCCTCTATGGTCCTCTTCATGCCCACTCCTCTCTCCATCTACATCCAGGCATCTATGTCTTCTCTAGTCATTGAACAGATACACAAGATAGGTGGTATCTGACTAGCAGGGAAGCCATACGTCACCATCGTGTGCTGTCAGTTCTTCAGGATTAGAACCTCTGTTGCCTCTGATTCTCTGACTCTTTACTTGAGAGTTGATGGCAACACATAGGGATCATCTGTGAGCAGGACAGCCCACAGGTAGGTGATTACACTGCTGTTAGCGATCACCTTCAAGCAGTAAGGGGCAGGCATCCATGAATTAACTGCATCTTCACGCAGCCTGAGTGAATGCTTCTGAGGGTATTGACCAGTTCCTCAGAAAGACCTGTGCAGAATTGTTCACAGCAGTAATTCCTTCACTAACACACCTTCCAGGAATTTTCTAGCTCCTCACATATATGCTAAAATTAATTTCTTTAAAAAAAATCATTCTCAAATTCTCATCACAAAACCTGCTTTAAGATGAATTCAAATTCAAATCCAAAAATATAAGGGCACACTCCTTTCTTGGCATCAGCCTATCAAATAATATTAGTAATTATTAATATTTAGTAATTAATATTAGTAATTAATATTGCTATTAAAGAAAAAATAAGTTGCTATTTTGCGAGTTATCACTGTTCAGTGACTGCTTCAGTGTGGTTTGGCTCCATCAGTGAAACAGATCCTACATGTAGCCACATCATAGAGTTAACTACAGGGCGTTTGAGCCTCAGCAACCATCTATGACTAAGGACTAGAAGGTTAAGACACTCCCCAGCTTGAAGCATAAGACTCTCGGGTACACACTGGGAAGCACTGCACACCCTAAGGCTGCTTTCTATTCAGACACTGATTTGCCACAGGAGAACTACATATCCATCTTCTCCTATCCTCCCACATCATGTGTGGATTAAAGCTCTGATCTGGAGCCATAAGAGGAAAAGAGTTATTGGGGAGTGGAGCTTCTTCCTTAAGAAGCACAGGGGGCTGCAAGAAGGGTGTGGTTACAGTTAGGAAGTGTGGCACACAAGGGTGGATGCACCAGAGAAGACACAACCCAGCCTTAGACAGTGCTGGACAAACAAGGAAAATGTCTTACTCCCCAAAAGTCATCATGTACCATCCTCTTTGCCAAAATTGAGCTGAGAGATTCGAATCCAGATAGAATTGGAGTCTGTGGTAATTTGGACCTAAACATACATTCACTCACCTTAATTAGTCAGATGCCAGATACCTACCCTCTTCAGCTCTGCATTTCGGAAACCTCTTAATTAAGTAAGTCTTAAATTATTCTCACCACTGTAGCCCAACATGTAAAGACCTGCTTTTCTTGTCGGGTTCCCTCTTGAAGTTATATCTGTACACATAGCATTTATTTATGGAGATAGCTTGTGTGATAAGAGCTGACTCACGCTTTATGCCAAGCAGGACTGGGCGCAGACAGACAGAGACCTGCAGTTCTCTGCATCTAGAGTAGATTGTAGCTTTAGCCCAGTGAACTATCTGGAGTTAATTGTGTGGTGCTCTTATTCTTCTGTGGCGCTAACTTCCCATCCCCCAATTCAGCAGATTGCAAGGTCATGTTAACTCTACAAAATGACTTGCATAGACCACAGTCTTCATGTTTGTACCTCTTAATCCCAGTGCCTTCAGTTCTCCTGCCTTCCACCGCCCCCTACTCGGCTTCTAGATTTCCCTCCACAATTCCTGTATTATTGTCTTCCTAGATTGTGCATCCTACATTGTTATTTGCTTGCCCTCAAATCTTTCTTTCTCTCCATCTGGTCAAGTGCAGGATCCTAGTGTGGCCTATCGGGTTTACTGTTATCTCATTCTGCCTTCCCTGTCAGCCTTCGTTGAAGTACTTTCCTCTTTATACCCTATATTCTGTTATTCCCCATGAGGATTGTCGGATTGAGCAATTACACGTACAGATTGTCCAACCAAATGTCAATATTTGACGCATACTTATACACATGTTATTTGCTATTTCCTGCAACTGAAATTGCACCAATCTGCCCTTTACCTGGCAGCATAGATCTACACAGGAGTCACCAAATGTAGCCCACATTTACCAGCCCATCAAAACTCATTTGTGCTCGTTTTCCCTTCAAATGAAAATCTTCACTACACCACATCCCCTTCATTCCAGTGCTCTCTTAGCAATAGATGCAATCCAGCCCCGGGCCCTCCTGGGATACGCCTTGTCCATGTCCCTGTATTAAGATGAACTTCCCTCCTACCCCTTATTACTGCAAGAGGATGAAATGAGGCATATTTTTTGTCTCATATAATGATGCCAAAATGTTTATTTTCAAGAAGCAGATTTAAAAATTCATTAATGAAAGGGATGCAGATGAACTCTTTTAGGGGAAAATTTACTTGATGACTTAGCAGAGAAGGAACAGTCCTCTAAACTCATCCAGCTTACCTACATGGGAGAAGGGATAAAGGGTAGAGGCAAAACCCACCCTATGTTGTGAAAAGACACCTCCCCATAGTTATTACTCCTAAACTTGTGAGACACCAAAGGACCTGAGAGACAGAGCAAAGCCATGGGCCAGGGAAGGAGGAGGGTATTGAAGGGAAGTGCTTGTTAATCAGAGAAGTCTGAGAAGTGGAAGCAGCAGGCTGGCACTTGAATCCCTTTGAAATCCAAGGATGGCTGAGTTTGACTCAACCTTCTCCCTGATTATTCTGAACTGGAAAGTTTTGGGGATATCCACCAAATGATTTTAAACGATGTAAGAGATCCACTCCCATGTATGACATGTGCTGTTGTATGAGGAATAGTAGACGAAGCAGCATCTGGAATGGAGACAGCATCCCCTGCATTCTGGCCACCAGCTGAACAGATTCCTCCTCAAGGGTTCCTCAAAGCCTTTCCAGGAAAATGAGATTCCAGAAAAAAGGGGTCAATTTAACTACATCTTGGCCTTCCCTAGAAGCTAAGGATGTACTCACAAGACCCTGATGTATCAGAAAACATAAAAATAGCCACATAGACAGCTCTGTATTAGTATTTGTCAGCCCTGTCTTGTTTGACAGGAGTGACTTATTGAGGATGTCAATACGCTGAGCTAAAAGAATTGCATTGTTGACTCTGACTGAACAGGTTTGTTACCAGAGACTGTATGGATGCATTTCTCTTCCCTCCCAGAGTTAAGTAGTCTTATGTTTCCAAATCTTGGCCCTTTTTTGGGAGAAATAATGTTATGAGATTTTGTTTGACTACTGAGAAAGGAGAGTTGCCAGACGAATGAGAGACAAAACTAATAAAATCATAAACAATTGAATTCCATTATTTATTGCCTAATACAACAACAAAAATAGACCCTCTTGTGGTCGGGTGTTGAATAAACAATGAAAGCAACACTGCTAACAGATCTCCAGCAAGCAAGAAGAAACAGGCCAGGCCTAATGAAGTATGAACTCTCCAAATGCCTGAGTCTCAGGTTGGTGCCAACTGATAATGCCCAGAAGGACAGGACTGACTGGAAGCCTATGGAGGTTGTGAATGGCTGAGCATAGCCTTGGAGAGTGAGTGTGTTATAGGAGCTTCCCCTTGAGATCAGGTCATGTAGATTGTGAACGGGTTCTGAGGCTGGGACCCTTCTTTCTGAAGCATATATTCTACCCAGTGTAGTGTGCAGCTCCAGGGCCACCCAGTGTAGTGTGCAGCTCCAGGGCCAGTGAGGATCCACCTGTCTGCAATACAATAGTGTTTAGTCATTTGATTCCTGTCTGCTGTCCCCTGTCTTGTCCATTCCACTGAGGTTTCCCTTTGCAGAAGGCAAAGACTACAACTAATAAGACTTTGTTTAAGCCTTCACATCCTCAAAGGTGGAGGCCACAAACCAACTTCAATGTCGCAAGTAATGCTAGGGTTTCCTGGATGTCCGTTGTAAAGCAGGCACCTGCCACAGGTCAGCTTTATAATTTATGTGGACCAGTACTGAGGGAAATGCTGAGCATCTTGATAAAACTTAAGAATTTGAAGTGTGAGTCCATTCTAAGAAGTCCTCTCTACTAAGTAGATCCCAAATCCTAAAGCCAGCTCTGAGCAGGGACTTCATGAGCTGAACACTAATACATGGGGTGGACACCATTATATCAAGTTTACAGATTAAGAAACTGGGGCTGGATAAATTAATCTAACTTACCACTAGCAAGCACTGGAGTTCACATTAAACTCAATGGGAAGGTCTTTGGGTTAATATGTAGAATATCGGTGGGTATAATGAAATGAAAAATTCTTTACCTTCAAGTAAAGATATTTGTTTTGTTTGATTTTGACACAGGGTCTTACCAAATAGCCACAACTGGTCTGAAACTCACTAGGTAGACCAGGATAGTTGGAAATTTATAGAGATCTGCCTGCCTCCGCCGCCAGAGTGCTGGGATTAAAGGCATGTGCCACCACACTCACCCAAACCCTGCTGATTTGCACTTCCTGACCTCCTGGCTCACTATTATTTCACAATCTAGATCGGGTGTGAGAATCAGATATCTGATTGTTCTTGTCCAATAAATATTTAAGAGAAAGCCAAAAACCGTGTGAGTCTAAACAAGTACCTAAAACTGACGTAAAAATCCACATGGAACAAAATATCAGCGTTATAGATAAATAGAGGCTATGGTGACTTATTTTACAGCCTTACATAGTTGTGGGACAGGAATGGTCTGTTTCCAATTAGCCTGCAGTTCCCTGGTCTGTGGCCACCGGATCCCAGCAGTGAAAGTTCATGAGGCTGAGGAAGGCTGTGAAGAGAGTAGACCATGCAATTCTTCTATGCAGTGACTTTCTGATGATAAAACTTGTATTATTTTTTTCTACTTGGGTCAAACACCAGGATAGTTGGATAAGTATCTATAGAAGCAAGTATCCTTCTTTTCGCCTCAGAGTCCAATATGGAATGAGACTGTTGATAACTAACTCTATTTTGTATAATGCCTATGAGTGTGATATGAAATTAGTGACTTATACCCACTCTGCCACAGAAGTCCTAAAGATCATTTTGACTCCTCTGACCACGTGAAAGCAAACACTCTGTTTGGCTTACAAAAATACACGCTATTACTATCCATGTACACTTTGTACACGGACAATGTGTTTGGTACCTGCTTACGCCTGGGTAGTGTGTACTTCTCAGCCAGTGGTAGACACATGTGCCTGCCAGGCACTTGAACATCTTTTCACCTATCCTTGGGTATTACAAGTGATGCATTCCACACAGATCTGACACTTTCTGTAACCTTCCCTCTGCATGGAGTATATTTTGGTGTGTGCCCGTGATCAGCTTTCAGCATTTAAGCATTCAGATTAGACTCTGAAGGAAGATTAAAGGATGGCCTGTTTTGCTTTACACATGTGGCTGTTCTCACAGGAGGCAACATTATTGTGCCAAAAATATGCTGCTACTGAAGTACCATTTTCTAAGTGTTAGGAAGCTTTATAATACAGTACCCTTACCTCACCTGTGATTTTTTTTTTAAATATTACATGTGTTAATCCACATGCCTAAATAATGATAAAATTCAGGTTTGTGGGGACTAAATTAATGATGCTGTCTTAAATTCAATAGATTCTAGGTGTATCAAGTTAATTCTGGTTACCAGTAAAAATGTTTTTCTAATTGGAACAATTTGTATAAAGCATTACTGTTTCTAAAAGCCTAAGGAATGGCCCCCAAATTTTCCAGTCTTTTATTTCTTCATACCCTATGTTGTCTGACTGGGGAAACACTTTCATTAATCCACCAAGGTGCTCTACTCTCCAGTAAGAGCAGCCTTTGGTGAGGGTGAGTGCTACACTTCTCTGCCTGTGCATGGTACATTCAACGTCCTTCCTCTCAGTTTTGATGTGTTTAGCAGGCTCGAGAGAAGCCAACTAATCCTGCTATATCTGGGTGAAAGTTCGCTACATTGTTCTCAGATTCATATCCCTGTGTAGGTTTCCACGTTTTAAACTGTTCAACCACAGACTCATAGTAACTTATTTCTTTACTGCTCCAGAGTTCAAAACAATATGTCATCTTCCTTTATTTTATGTCAACTTGGGAGGTCGTTTAAATGCATGTAACTGAAAATGCCGAAGTTAAGACGCAGATGACAATGAGACCCATGCGGCGTGGTTGTGGACTTGGTCTGTGAGCTCACCAGCTTCAGCTTTATCATCTAGGAAATGGTACGATGACACTTACTATGAATCCCACTGTGAATAACAGTAAATGATTAGTCTAGCCCCTGGACCAAATTACTTTTAAGACAATCCTTTTGCTCACCAAAAGTATCTAATTTACATCTATCCAGCAAAAGTTTAAAGCTCACTAGTCCTTGTGTTAACTTTCATTGGCATTATATCTGCTTTCTTAGTATTTTTCCTCATACTCTAATTAATGAAGTAGAGAACAAAATGCTAGCAAGCAGGTAAGTGAGCCAGTGGCCTCGGAGCCCTGAGGTGGAATGGCTCCTCTAAGAACAGGCTTATTCCAGCAGGAGTAGAAAGGCACTCCTTCTCAGAGGACTCAGGAACCCTCAAACACTTTGTGAGCTCACTTTGCAGCTATGTGGCCATTCAGCTCGAGAGAAGAGCTGGCTTTCCTTGATTGACACAATTGCTGCTATTATTGATCTCAGTAACAATAACCAGTGTTAACTGCACTTGTTCCCAGAGTCCAGAAATATTCCCAGTGTTGCAATAGGCTGTTGCTGTAATCTCATTCAAATCTCTCAGCTTGCCCTATTTACAATCTACTTCAACTTTGTAGATGAAGATCTTAGCAGCCTTAGGAAATCTTCCCAAGGCTTCGCAGGTAGGTAGCAGACTGAAGCCCTAATGTCTAAATAAAGATTTTGCTCATGACCTTCACATTGCAAAAGTTCAGAGGCAGCCTCTCCCTTCCCTGTGGCTTTTGTGTGATGGTTGGGAGCAATGGCTTGATTAATAGTTCTGATATAAGAATGTCCAGTTAGGGTTAGGAAGCGGAGAAGTGTTAGCACAAAAATTCAAGAATAGATTCTCCTTATTTTAAGATTGAAACAAATAAAAACCAACCAAGCAGACAAAAGTACTCCATAAATGACATTTTAGAAATTTTTGCTTCCAGTTCATTGAATAAACAAAATGTTCCTAGATATTTAAAAATGTAGAGTATAAACAAGCCTATTTTAGTTAGTTCAGACATTGCAGCATTTCAAAAGTGAATCTAGAGATCAAGATTTTTCCCTTACTTTTTGCTAAAATCCAGAATAATGCACACCATTATCTAGCTTGGGTCACATAGCTTCAAATATTCCCTTATTCTTCATCCATCTTACAAAAAGAAATTACATTTGCCATGGTAAGCAATATTAAGGAGCTCTGTGTTTGTGAAGTATTTTGTCTCTTCAAATAAATTGAAGTCAAAAGACAAAGAGAAGGAGCCTTTTGGTGTCCTTCTGTCACACATTTATTTATTATGTAATTTAAATTTCAGTGAAAACAAAGTTACGGAGGGGAAGTTCCTTTGAAAACACAGTTGGCCAACTTTCCTTTAGGAATATAAGAACTGACTATAATTGCTGACCAGTTCTACCTCAAGGCCCGCATTGTAAATCATCCAGCAACCATCTTCATTACTTATCACTTGAAATAATTAATGATATGGTTTTCAGAGTTACATAATGTTATAGCTTCCTAATAAGGAATTCCAGACTCCATAAATGTCAGGAGCTGACAAGGTCTTGGGAAGAAAGAGTTGGTTATGGACGTGCCAAGTAGATGTTATGATAAGACACGCATTCCCAGGGCCCAGTAACATTAGGAAGGAGGCAAGAGTGGACTAATTGCACGCTATGTTTTGGGATTAATGCTTGGCTGCCAATGAGGATCACGTAGGAACTGGTTCCTCCGAGGGAAAAAGAACTGCATTGACGTATGAAGACCTCTGAGGAACAGCAGGTGCCCTTGTGCAGCACCAGTGCTCCTCGAGCACAGCAAACAGAAGTATTAAGAGCTGGTGCTAGGCCAAGAAACTGTGGCTATGCATGGGTGCTCTTGGCAGTCATTATAAAATATGCTAATTACTGAGAGGCAAGGAAATCCCTCAATCATCTCACAGGCTGGGCTCTTCTGTGAAGGTTCAACATGACTTTAAGGCTCCAGGATATTTTCTTAGGTTTTTAAAAATTAATTAACTATTAAGACAATTGGGAATAACTAAAAGCATCACAGGTTTAAAGTCTGATGATAATGTCCCTCGGTAACAGCATTTTGGATAAATCTCGCTTATATTCTACACTATGAAAGATCAGATTCATTGGAGGAAAGAAAGGCAATGAGGTCAGAGGTTTGGGTATTTTAACTGTTTCACATAATTAGTATGAATCCAGCAGTGACAGTCCTTGGCGCCTACTAGATATTCGAGAATACTTTTAGATGGATTAAGGCATGATTAGGCCACCAGAGCAGTATTATGCAGACTACTCTAAAATCAGTGTCTTTTAAAGAAACGTCCTGCTTCCAAAGTCATGGACACTAAATACATCCTTCACTTCCTTTATAAAATTTTGCCCAAACTGGTTCTTTTTTCATATTTTTTTAATAATTTTTATTTTAAAATTTTCCATATATTTTGATTGCGTTGTTCCCCTCTCCTTAACTAATCTCAGTTCGTCCCCATCTCCCTACTCAGTCAACTTCATGTTCCCTCTCTCTCTCTCTCTCTCTCTCTCTCTCTCTCTCCACCTATCAGAGAAAAACAAAAGCAAGCAAGCAAACAAAAGAACAAAACCAGGAAGACAAAAGATGCTGAGACAAAACAAAGGGTGAACATGATAACGTGGAGTTGGTTGTGTGTTGGCCAACTATTCTTGGGCATGGGGCTTTCCCTGGAGTGTGGTTGATATACCCAGTGATACTTCAATGCAGAACACTGATTTTCCCTTTGCCAGTAGCGATCAACTACAAACAGCTTCTTGGTTAGAGGTGGGACCTAGGATCCACGTCCCCATTTCAGTGCTGGGACCCCATCGGGCTGGAACTCCTGCAGATCCTAAGCGTGCTGCCACAGCCTCCGTGAGTTCAGTTCCGCTGTGTCTGGAAGACACTGTTTTCTTGGAATCACCCACCACTTCTGGCTCTCACAATATTTCTTCCTCCTCTTCCCAATAGATCCCTGAGCTTTGAGGAGGAGGCGTTTGGTGGAAAAACACTTCCTTTAGGACTGAGTACTCCAAAGCCTTTCATTCTCTGCACATTGTCCTGTTGTGGGTGTTTGTGTGTTCCTACCTGTATGCATCTTAGTAGCACAGCACTTGACTAGAATGTGCAAGACCCTCAGCTCAATTTTAAGTGCTACAAATAAAAGAATGAATGAATGAATATATAGTAGATATATATATATAGTAGAACTAATAAAGTATGCGAACAGAAGTAGTCTGCAAATAGTAATATTGTTTCTGAGAGTGATGGTGCATGCCTCCAATCCTCAGGAACCTGAAGCAGAAAATGGAGTTTCAAGCTTGCCTGGCCTACATAGGAAGACCCCGTCAAATCAAACAAAATAGAGAACAATTGCAGGTTATTTGACTGAAAACTTCCTTGCTCGTGCTAGGGAAGTGTCCTGCCACCTACCTTCTCCAGCTCTTGCCTCAGAACATTTCACTCTGGTTTACATGTAACTTACTCATACCAGGGCCAATGATACAAGTGTAAACTACAAAAGGCCAGAATTTTTGCTGCAGAAAAGAAATAAATTCTCCCCTTGAGCACAGGAACATCTCACCTTCCAGTGCATGTGCCACATACATGCCCTGACAATGCCCAGGGCACTGTAGGATGAGGCATGAAACCTTTGGTTTCTTCTCTCCTCTTGTTCTCTCCTAGCAACGCCCACTGTACCTTAAATGCCAAAAGCTTTCTAGGGAATTCTATAGAACCTGAGATGGGCTCAAGAAACATCTGATCATGCCCAGGAGTTGAGACAGAGAGCTTTATCTTTGAAAGACGCATCATCAGCCTAGTTGTATCTTCCTCCAGAATCCTTCCTTGGCTCTCTAAGCTATTCAGGTCACACACCCTTTCACAATATTTTATTACTCCTAGAGCACCTGTGTTAGGGCTCTTTAGATTCAGAATCAACAGGATATGTCTATAGTCGTATGAATGGGAACATTAAGGGAATTGATTCGTGTGATTATGGTGGCTGAAAAGTTACACACAGACTTTTAACAATATAGAGATCCTGGGTTAACAGCAGCGTATCTCAGTTCAAATCCAAGTCTCTTGACACAGAAAAACAAAGGCTCTAAGTCTGGGTGAAAGGTTGAGAGGTTGAGAGTGCAGGAGGATGCTGGTTTAAGATTCAGAGTCCCAAGGATGAACAGCCTTGAGCCCTAATGTCCAAGGCAGCACGAGACTATCCGTCTCATGTCTCAAAGCAGAGAACTGCTCACCTCGACTCTTGTTCTCTCTAGGCACCTGGCTTAGTGTGTGCATCTCCCCCCTGCACTGAGGGGGGGGGTTCCCCTCCAAGTCCTTTCAGAATCATGTGCTAATTTCCTCTGGGAACATGCTCATAGACAAATCCAAAATAGTACTTTACCAAGTTTTTAGGTTCCCCTTTATCCAGTAAAGTTGACATTTACATCAAAGGCATCAAATTATACTGACATTATTAGTGCATAGCTCATTCCCCTACTCGGACGGATGTTTCTAACGTGGCCATGCAGTATTTTCCTTAGGCTCTTCAGCAGTGGTGTCACAGTTCTTGCAGTGCTGTGGTGCTCAGGCAGTGTTCTCTGAAGGCCCTGTTCCCTTCCATACTGTCCCAAATGGATGGATAGTGAAAATGGAACATTGTTGGTAGAAATGACTCTCCTCTTACACATTAACATGCACTATTTGAAAACAACATTTTCACAGAAGACACTTTTTTTCCAAATTAAGAAACTCTTGTCCTCGGGTGGTGATGGCACACTCTTTTAATCCCAGCACTTGGGAGGCAGCAGGTGGATCTCTGTGAGTTCAAGACCAGCCTGGTCTACAGAGTGAGTTCCAGGGAAGCCAGAGTTACAACAAAGAAACCTTCTCTTAATAAATAAATTAATTAATTAATAATAAATAAATAAATGAAAAAAGAAAACTCTTGTTTTCAATCTCAGGGTGCACCCGAATCACTCAGACCCTTAGCTCCAGGTAAAAGAAACTCAAACAGAACTATCTTAAGCTAAATGAGGAATTTATTACAGAGATACTAACGTGTCTCGGGGAACTCATAGACAAGAATAAACCTAAGCTGTGACAGTGAATGCAGCCAGGACCACAATGCTATTCACTGAGTACTTGTTAGAAGTGGCTCTCTCTCTCTCTCTCTCTCTCTCTCTCTCTCTCTATCTCTCTCTCTCTCTCTATCTCTATCTATCTCTATCTCTATCTCTATCTCTATCTCTATCTCTATCTCTCTCTGGCTTTATTTACTTTTCCTGCCCACAAGAGACAAAACTCAGAAGTCAACAACTTTTAAGTGGATATTTTTATACTCCCCAAACCAAAGAGAATTGATTTCAAATTCCCAGTTCCCCAGTCGACCAACCAAATGCATCTGGAGGGAAAGCTCCATGAAAGGGACAGAGTCTGGAGCAGACAGTGTCACGCAGGCATCCCCACACTTCCAAGTGCTTCAGTGAATGCTTTCTATAAAGATAAACTTTTAAAGGCAATTGTTTTTACATTTATTTCTACTACTCATTCATGGTACCAGTAGAAGATTCTCAAGTAAAAATATGACTGCTTTGTTTAAAAATAAATGTATTTTATTCCATTATAGCCTCGACAGTCTATATAAACCACATAGTATACACTAAAACAATGATAAAATACACTTTGAAAAAACATGAAAGCTCTTGAAATTCTTTCTTGATAACAGAATTTCAAGAGACACCATTAAAAGTTTAAGATACATATGAGTTTCCCAGCACTGACTTGTCTTAAGAGACTGCATTGGTCAGCCAACCAGGGACAGGAAAGCAGAGACACTCAACAGCATTGGTGGTATTCTTCAATGTTCTAGTGGTCATTTATTTCAAGCCTGTTTAGCATCAAAAAAGACTGGAGAGAAAAGGCATACACAAGCCCAAGGAGACTTTGAAAAATAAAGCACGAATCTGAGTCCGGAGTGGGTCATCTTGTTTCAAGGATGGCCACTAAGTCACAAGGAAAAAAAATCCATTTTGAAACTTGTCAGTTCATAACTTAGCTGTTATTAGCAGGCATGCTATTTCTTCATTAGTGAAATTCTGGCCTGCTTCAACAGTGCTAAAAGAATGTAGAAAATTCAGGCTTTTATTTGAACTCATGGAGACTATTGTGAAGTAGAATGCACAAGGATCCTGACAGGCAGACATGCCATTGGCTTTTATAAGTGACCTTCCTAATCAGTGTGGAATGTTCTATGTCCTATACTAAGTGTAAATTTCATTCTACATTTAATATGGTTTATGCTAAATATAGCACATAGTCAAAGGAACATGTGACAAAATGGTTCAAATGATAGATGCTGTCTACAGTCAGGGAGTTATTGTGTCAACATTGCCTGAGAGCAACTGTACATGCGCTGGAGTTGAGGCCAGAGTCACATCAGCTGTGCATCACTGATACTAACAGTCTCTTGCAGTGCTGTTTATACTTTACTGAGCATAAACACCTGCGGAAGGTTTAAAGCGCACCAGCCATCTGTTTTCCTACCTCTATTTATTACTATAACTATGGGGCAAATTAGCTTTGGCAAGATACAAATTTACTCCTGTCGCTGAGACTTCATGAAAAGGCAAAATAATGATTAATGATAACAACAAAATCCAACTCTGCCGAAATCACGGTGATGTCGTCAGCGTGACCGGGACTCCATGCATGGTGCTGAGGTGGGAAAGTTGCCCTACCGTGCCAGAATCATCGCAGCGCATAACTCAGAAGCTAGTCATGGGTTACATTATTGAGTTAGATTACAGGCATCCAAGTAACAACACTGATGAGAGTACCAGCTTTGAGTCTGGGTCGGCCTCAGCTTTTCACTCCACCGATTTCTTAGTTTCTGAACCTAAATGAGAGAATTTAACTTCTGCATGTATGGGAATAGGAGAGAAAACGTGCTATGTCACAGACTATTGAAAGGATAAAACGAAATAATATATTTCAAACTCTTAGCATACAGTAAGTGGTAATAATAAAGTCGGTAAGCCTTATTATTGATTTAGTTCTTAAAATCTAACTTCTTTCCCATTTTTCTTTTATCTGACTAATAATCCTGGCCACAAAGTTTATATTGAAATGTCCTTTTTTTATTACCGCTACCTAACCAGGTCCTTTTTCTCAACTGTAATAAAAATATCATTATTACAAAACAATAACAAACAGCACAAAGTTACAAATGAAAATAAAAAGTAAATACAATATTTAAACATTCACTTCGGCTAGCTGTTTTCCTGAGACACGTCCTGCCCATCTGCAAAGGAGTAGGATCTTCTGTAGCTCGCCACCAGCCGGCGATAATTTTGTAACCTGTGAGAATGAAGAAGATAAGGGCAGCAACCTTAAAATAAAGCACTATGCAACCCTGACAACAATAATAGCTAATCCAGGGTCTGCAGTTGTTTTCGGAGCCATTAGTGCCATCTTTATACTAAGAATGCTGTAATTCCTCTGCAAGAGTACTATTCGCTATTGGCTACTGAGATGTTTGTGGAAAGGAATGTCTCTGTCCACAAAGAGAGTTATGGAAAGTGAATGCTTCCTCATAATGAGGACGAACAAGGAAATCCCAGGCCTGATTGCTTCCAGACTCTCCTATGACCTAGAGGAACTGCCCAGGGATTTAGCAGCCCTGTGACCAGTTAGTAGAAAAAGAGAAATTCTATTTCCTTAAGCATGACTCTCTGGTACCACCGACTATGGAGCCACCATTCATGTGGGTCAACATACTGCTTTAGTTTTAAAATAGTCTTAGTTGGATTTCAAGTCATCACAACACAAACCACCCTTCTTGATTCTACTAGTTGTGCTCTGTGTGGCCCTTGCAGACTTTCCAAGAAGCTCCTGCGACTGGTTACATGGCTGGGAAGGACTGCACGGTTGATTTGTTTTGGGTCACAGTTAGCTAGTACCAGGCATGTGCTGAAGATCTGAAGCAGGGGAACTTTGGGGCATTCCTTTTTCACTGTTTAGGTTTTGGCAGTGGCTCCTTCTGCCATAGCAACTGCTCCCACCCTGAGGGTACCACCTAAGACTCGCCATGTCCCATGTTCATAGATTTCTGTTGCTTGCCAGAGTTGGGTGGCATGGTGGCCCTCCTGGACTCCTGGGAGACTGTCCTGGCAGCACTCCCCTCAGAGTCCCTGCATTTAATCGGCTGAGAGGATCTGTGACTTCTTTTGGGATCCTAACTCACAAACACTTCAAGAATTGAGAACTGTGCTTCATGTGTGGTAAATTTATCACCATCGTCATCCTCATCATCATCATCATCCTCATATTGCTATTGCATTTCATCTTTTGACATGATATTAAATTAAATTATTTAATTTAAATAGACTAAATACTAAATTTAAATTAAATTAAATTTATTGTCTAAATTAAAATACTTCTTTTATTCAAAAGTGTGGATGAAAAAATATACAAACTAACCATAAAAACTCTATAGCATTAGAATGTCTATTTCTGTAGAAGTATATTCAAGATAAGGGAAAGAGCAGAATTGTCCTTTGAGCATAAAATTAGAATTAATTATTTTAGCATGGTCAAACAAGAATAGTTGTTTCTATTTTTTTACATTATTATGTTATGATATAGTTATGATAAAGCTTTTAGGTTTCACAGAAAATGAATTTATTTTTAGATATTTACATACATAATCCAATTCAATCAATGACTATTAGGCAGAATTAAGCCCCAACTCACTGCTTAGGGTCGGTCAGCAGGTTTCCATCCACTATGCATAGCATACTTACCATTAAGCAATATTGGTCTCTTGAATATCTTCACTTATGGGAGTTTTATCTTTACCCAGAGCTTCCATTTTTTCTTCCTTCTTTTTTTTACGCTGTTTCCGAAGAGGACTTCAAAAATAACATGTAAGAAATTAGTCTGAGTATGTGAGTCCATGTCAATGTACAAGTATTCAATAAGAAAGCCTGTGACCTTATTTCTATACTTTTCAAGATGTGAAAGTTTCTTTTTGTCTTAAATCCACTGGCTTCAAGTGTTAGCTACCATGAGACACAGTGGGGGTGATACACGCACACACACACACAGACTGTGTGTGTGTGTGTGTGTGTGTGTGTGTGTGTGTGTGTGTAAGAAAATCTCATACCTGATTAGTGATAGAGAATATTGGGCAGAAAAAAATTTTTCATGCAGAATTATTTCACAATGTAGAGCAATTAGCACTACTCTGTGAGTAAGAAGAAGCAGTGAAGATTGGAAACAGGCCTAAGAAACTGGGAGAGTGACAGCAGCCCCTGTAAATATTACTAAAGTTCTAGGCACATTAATGAAGAAATTGGTTTAATATTCTGGGCTGCACTCTAGTTTCCAAACCATGGTTCAAAATTAATATGAAAAGGTCATTTCCCAGTTTTGCCCTAAATGTGGCATTAAAAATATTCCTTTCCACCATGAAGTACAAAAACCTCAAAACTATTTTTCAACTTAATAGCTAGGATTCCTGCAAAGCATTTGGTTTAGGACTTGATCTTACAAAAAATACAATCCAAATACAGATACATTAAGAAATTTGAGCAGGGCAGTGGTGGCACACACCTTTAATCCCGGCACTCAGAAGGCAGAGACAGGCGGATCTCTGTGATTCTGAGGCCAGCCTGGTCTACAGAGTGAGTTCCAGGGCAGCCAGAGTTACAAGAGAGAAACCTTGTCCAGAGAAACAACAACAACAAAATTTACCCAAAGTCTCAAAAATATATAATGGTGGATCTGGTCAAAATTAGTTGGGTTTGGTTGTTGTTGTTTTTGTTGTTTGTTTGTTTGTTTGTTTGTTTTTCCCAAGAACACTATAAAGAAATTTTGAGACATCTCCTTTTGATATTGTTGGATGCAATGGTTTGGAAACTAGATGCTCCCCAAGACAGAAAACATTAAACTTAATTAATGATTGGTTTGCAAGGAACTACTTATGTATTAAGAATTTTGCACTTTCTTGCAAAAAACAGAGGAAGGTATCTCTTGATTCCAAACATATAATGAAAACTCATGACAGTGAAAATATAAGTATTGCCCTTGCATATAAAATTAATTATTTTAGCATGGTCACATGTTAAAAATATGAAACAAAAAATGCTTCAGTTTGTTTCTATTCTGCAATGTCACTGTGTAATGAAACAGGTTTGGAAAGTGAATATTTTATTTAACTTACTAACAAACACAAAATACACCTGCCTTCATGAGTGGAACTTTTAGCCCAAATATATCTGTAGATTTTGTTTTAACTTATAATAATTATCTCCAGTGAAGTAATAAAAAATTATCTACAATATGTTTTGCACTAATAAAACTTTTTATATCATTGAGCATAAAGCCTCAAAAAGTCAATTTATTTACATCAAAGCAAAAGAGAAGAGATGGTAGGAAAAAAGAAGAATGAAGGAAAAGAAGAAGAAAAGGAAGAAAGCAAAATAAGAAAAACAAGATATAATTCCTTGGGTTTACTTAAAAATGAAGTTTAACTGTACTTACTGACAGCAGGTGCAGATACAGATGACCAAAATGATGACTACAACCATGATTGCTATCAAACAAATGACCAGAATCTGCCCTCTGTCTTGCTGGAGGTAAAACAAGTCCACTCTCTCACACCGGGCCCCAAAATAGCCCTTCTCACATCTGCACCGGAAAACAAGAGGGCCACTTTTACAAGTTTCCACTTCTTTTTTGGAGAAATTAGCACTGTTTTCATTACTTAGTAAACAACGTCTTTCACCAAGAAAGGAAAAGTAAACTAAGGCAAAGCCCCCCCCCCCCCCACTGTGGACAGGAGCAAATCCACCTTGCGCCACTGAATCCAACCATCACCAGAATAATACTGATGTATCTGATATAAATAGACCGTCATGGCAACCTATTAAAATATTTTGCATTTTCTTTTTGTTGTTTTTCGAGTCAGAGTTTCTCTGTTGTAACTCTGGCTGTCCTGGAACTAACTCTGTAGACCAGGCTGTCCTAGAACTCACTCTGTAGACCAGGCTGGCCTATGCCTCCTGAGTGCTGGATTAAAAGCATGAGCCACCACTGTCTAGCTATGTTTTGCAATTTTAATCTTTCAGTTTGTACAGAAAGGGATGCTAAAATCCCCTTCACAGCATTCTCAATTTATATTAAAAAAAAAAACAACTTAATGACAAAGAATATAAAGCTCCCCAAAGTCTCATGTCATTATAAGGTAAAACAATCATTTCATTGCACCAAAGCATTACCTTAAAATTACATGATTTCATATAGTCAAGCATGATAATGTGTATGAAATCCCATGACTCCATGTCAGAAATCAGAAAGTTTGATAAAGATCATTTCTACAGAAAGTCCCCAATACACTCATGTGCACACACACACACACACACACACACACGAACACACTGGGTTCTAATTCTATGAGAGAGTATATTACAGGTCAGGAAGCAATCTTCTATTTCTCTTGTATCCACATGTCACAACTATATCACAAGCCCTGCCCTGGGCTGTTCTCTTAGTTGGGTAAGTAAAGCAACATTTCCAGGTGTGTTTGCCCCTGCCTCCAGTTCCCTCTAAGTTTCAATGGGGCTGTGGCTTCCCCCAGTCTCTCACATCTCTATCAATAGTATCTCAAGATACACTTCACCTCAGCAGATTCCCTGAGTCTGTGGTTACAGTTAGGGAAACTTTTGACCAAGCTGGGAATTATTCTTGCACAGCTCCCTGTGCTAATGTCTTGGTGACATACAGACTCTGCATAGGATTCTCTGAGTTGTTATAGAAACTTAAAAGATACATAAAAATCTGAGTGCATTTAAATCAGATTCATCTCTTGTGACACCAACATCGTTGCATTAATATTTCCCTTTATTTCCTACAGACATACCCAAACACAAAGAAATACTGGCCACATACACAATTTTTTAGATATCAAAAATATCAAATCCAGCAGCTTTACAAGATTTCTGTGTAACCTTATTTATTTATAAACCTCAGGATTTATTGCCAGACTGCTCCATAGCTGATGCTTGACAAGAGCCAAGGTAGTTAATTCCCACAAAGCCAATATTTCTCCCGTAAGAAGACCCCTATTGCAGACATTGTAACTGACCCAATGCTTCACAAGCTAATGGAAACAAACTCAGAGACAGTCTCAATGGAAAGGTGAACTGTTATGAAGAGAAAGGAAGAGCACACTTAAGGCTACAGGGTAAGGAAGAACTGCTTCATTCAAGAATACAAAATGTCTTCATTCTAAGGTCAAAGCATAGGCTAAGGAGGTGGATAAATGGCTCAATGGTTAAGAGCACTGACTACTCTTCCAGAGGACCCAGGTTCGATTCCCAGTACCCACATGAAAACTCACAGTCATTTGTAATTCCAGTTCCAATGATCCAATGCCCTCTTCTGACCCCCACTGGCTCTCACATACACGTGGTGCACATATATACATACACTCAGGTGCACACTCACACATAAAATAAGTAAATATTTAATTTTTGAAAAAAAAAACCCACAAGCTGAGAACTTAGAAATGCATTAAGATATCAAAATGCTCTTAAAATTAGAATTGAAGAAGATTACTTTTAATTGAATGTGACAAGAATGGTTTTAAGAGCTTGTAAAGAACATAATTAAATCTTACAAACATGCATACTCTCTTAATTAACTTAACTATTTCCTATATGACTCTTTCAAACAACTTATGTTGCCCATATATGGCCAGCCATTACACAGGCCCTTTAGGAATTTTTTCTAGTTATGAACTCTGGGCTACATAGTGTTAGCTGAATATCTCAGTAAGCAGAACTTCCTGTAAGTTGCAACCCAGTGAAGTCATGCTAGAAGTCAACCTTGAACATGGCTAGAACAGCTCCCCTGCCATCTCAGCTGATGTATACTTGGTTTGCTGATGATTACTTTCACCTGAGGATTATTTTCACTGCGTGTCCCCCACATAGAAAATAGGAGGAAAGGGGAGCTGATGCTTGAGTCATCTTACAGCACCAGCAGGAATAAGCTCTCTAGGCTAAGAAATGGATTTGTAAGCTAAACCCTGGGAAGGAACGCAGAATCTTACATGGCATCTGCAAACACAGTGAAAAGTAGAACAAGAAAGTTAAGCCAGGATCAGAGGAATTTTAGAGGCTAAGGAAATGGGTATTGACCTCATGGTAAACGGGAAGAGCTGTGAATTGTTCTTAAGCAGAAAGACTATGCAATCTGGTTTTCATCTCAGAAGACAGCATTATTAAAGAACAATAAATCTGAAGACATGGGAACCAGATAGAAAAAAAATATGTACTGGGTCAAAGGGCATTCATCTTTTGAAATTCAGTATATGTCTCCAAACTATTACAAAACTAAATAAAAATTTAAAATTTTAGGTCTACTCTTATACAAATTCATTCTCTCTCTTTCTCTCTCTCTCTCTCTCTCCCCCCCCCCTCTCTCTCTCTCACATCGTTTTTTACACTAGCAATTCTTATCACACTTCTAAGTATTATAAGTGCACATTTCTTTTTAGAATTGAATTGAATTAAATTTTGAGGAAGTCAATGACCCTTAACGTTCAGGCAAAATATCAAAATGTGCCTGTGATACATATATTTTAATGTGTATGTTTCCATATATGTGTATATTTACATAAATTATATATTTGTATACATATGTGTGTATATATATGAAATTGTGCAGAAGAACATACATATTCTGTGAACTTAAGGACTTGAGGTCAAAATTATCTTAAAGAATCACTTAATCTCTCTATGACATAAACTCCCAAAATTCTTTTTGAAGGGACATCTCTTTAGAAGAAAATTAATATTAATAGTACACAAAAATAGTTAAAACTTGGACTCCTGCTCTAAGACTTGGAAAGTCAACTTCTCTCCTCACTTCCTAGTGGGTTAAATAGGAGTTGATAATCTCTACTTATAAATAGGTCTGACTTCCTCACATTTTACTGACACCCAAAAAAGAAAAACATCATATAATTTGGCAGAAATTCCTCCGTATTTATGTTAACCTTAGAACCAACTCATGCATGCCCAAGTACCCATTTGAACCAACCAAGAGATAATTGGGACTGTCGAGTATCCTAACACAGAAAGAATTAGCTTTTCTTGCACTCAGGAGCAGAGGACCCCAGCAGTGTGTAAGTGGATTTGGATTTTCACACTCATATTTTGGGAGGAAAGTCGGCATCAGTTTCTCCACAAGGAGATGCTGAGCCTGACCCTTAAAAAAAAAGTGGCTGAAATGACCAGAGGGACTGTGTCCAGACAGATGTGAGGGTTAGCTCATTCTTTCCAGTGCTGTCAAGCCCCAGGCCAGGCCCAAGCTGCAACTCTTTAACTCATGGGCAAGGGGCCTCCCACTTACATGCAGGAGGGAGTTTGCTCATCCATCACGAAGCGGCATCTCCCATGGATGCAGTAATGCTTGTAGTGCTTGGGGCACCGAGAAAAATGCGTTTTCAATTTCTGTCTGGGAGTGGTACCTGGAAAAGGAGAACACAGCATTAAAACGCTCACTCCCCATTTCATTCATTGACTCACAACTGATAAACGCCTTATATATTGGGAAAACAGCCATAAACCAGCTCCCAACAGAGCTAAACTTCCATGTTCACCGTATAACCAACTGTCTGCAGGACTGAGACCCAGAGAGAGGAGAGGAGTGGAAAGATAGACAGCAGTTGCTGCGGAGGCCCGTTTCCCACATAGTGAGGACATTAAGTTACGATTTTGTTAACAGCAATAATCACTAAACTTCTTCATATGAACTTAACGCACGCAACTCTGTGGGGCACGCGGAAGAATCTGGAAGACTTTGGATAACTGATAATACACTGTAGATCTCCGTGATACCAAGATGTAATGCAGATCTCTTGGAATCCATGGGAAATTGCTTCCAGACCCTTTACAGGTGGCTTAATCCAAAGAAATCAAAATTTCTTATACAATGTGGTATGACATGTATCCTCAGTGTGTATACACATCCTCTGGATACATTAAACCACCTCTAAATTACTTATGGTACCTAATAAACATGAATAGCAAATAAGATTGTTAGTAAATAAGAGCCTGCATATCTCTAGTGCAGATGTGAGTCACAGCTGGATGAACGAATAGATGCAGAACTCACGGGCTCTGAGTGCTACTCTACAATTTCAGAGGACGCCAGATTGCTGCTGACTTGCTGGCTGACCCGGTTTTAGTTGTTGAATCATTGATTCCCGGGCTGACTGCTTGTGCACGCCAGATACTTTGCTCTCTTGCATGCCAGTTAGTGGGACTCATGAGAAGGGCTGTAACTTTTCTGGAAATAACTGCACACGGTGTCAAAGCAAAACCCTGTGCATTTTGCCAAGCCACTTGGTAAGTCAGCTTCCACCTGCTGGGTGTTTCCTAACCCTCTAAGTGCAGGTACTGAAATGTCAGTGAATAAAGTGCTTTCTTTCTGTTTTAACTGACACCATAGCACAATTAAATATAATAACAAGCAACCAGGAAAACAGCTATAGTAACCATAAAAACAGTTACAGTGCACTGGAAACAGTGGAAAGGATACTGAGTTAGGAAAAAGAGCAGCGTAATTCTGAGCTCTGCCCTTCACTAGCTGAGGCCAGATAAATCAGTCGAGCTGCTGGAGGCTTAGTTTCCTTATCTATAAAATGAGGATAATAAAATCTCCCTTAACAGGCTGTTGAGGGGTATAGACAAGGATGTGACAGACCCTTAGCAGAATGCCTGAAAAGGTAAGTCTCCAGCAAATGAGCTGATCCTAAAGCCTCGAAAATCTTGCCCCTTTCAAGAGAAGTCTCGTGCAAATGCAGAGAGTGCTTCCTTACTAAAATAAAAAATTTTGGAGAATGTAGCTTTTAGGAGGCAGTCAACAAACAATTTAACACTGGGGAACTCTAAGAGCAGAAAACCTATAGCTAACATGAGTGGGCACCAGGGAGGCACTTGTAAAGGTGGCGGGGGGGCGGGGTCTTGTTAGGAGCAGCTAAAGATGCAGACGATGGAGTTAGAGACTGGGAGTCTCAGTGGACTACAGTGACACGCAATAGAGAATAGAGAGTGGTGTGTCCCGGCAAAGCTACATGGTACTTGTAAGGAAATGAAAGACTGCAGAAGGAAGTATTCTTTCAATCATAGAGTAAGGCAGTACAGACCACACTGAAGTAGAGCGATACTGGGCACTAGGAGGAAACCAAGACAATACGGGGACATGCAGACAAGTGTGGTGCAGGCCTGACCAGGAAATGGAGAACAAAGAGATAAATTCAAGAAGTAGCAAGACAAGAAGATCATGGCAGAGCTTCTATGCTCCAGAAAGTCTTTCTTGATTTGCAAAGCATCCTTGCCTTTAAATTTAAGCCATGAGGCTCTGTATCCAAAATTTCACTAATTCTCCTCGTTGCTGGGCTCCTTTGTATGCACCCAGACTCTCAATAAACACCACACAGAATATCATTCCAAACGACAAATTAACCAGCAGCTGCTGGATGCAGTGATTTAAGCAGCCTCTGCCCATTCGAGCAGCACAAATCCATGCCAGCCAAGCAGTTGCCAGACCCTGTTTTGATCACTCACAGCTCGCCTCACCAAAGAAGCATGCTTTTAAGTATTCCCAGAGCCATTTGAATTTAAAACTCTTTCTGTGCCACTGGGCAGAAAATGTCTGGTGATTTTTCTATGGCGCTTTCAGAGCTGAAACAGAAATAAATCACACATCCTGATATTTGACACAAAACAAACAAAATCCAAGCAAAAACCTGTCTTGCTCCCTACTTAAAATGAGACAATTTGTCAGCATTCTCCTTGCAAATGGTATGTAGAGTAAGTTATTTCCCAGCTAGTACCCACCCCAGTCACACTGTCTGAAGTTGAACTGGGAAGCCATATTCTGAGTATCATGAGACCTGATGAGAGAGGTGGATGAGAGAGGCTAGGGGAGAAGCTCATTCCACTGCTCTGGTGCACAGACATTTATGAAGGAGTTAAATCTATAACAAAAGTACCATCAGCCCTAAATCTCGCCTTTCTCTCCTGAAAATCAAATGGCATGTTTCTGAAAGTGGACCACCAAGGCAGCTTCTGTGAATTTAAAGACTGAACTGAATTGGTCTTTCTCCTTTCGCCTTAGCCTGGTTCAACGCACTCGATCCCAACTGAAATATTGCCTTTCAGGGAAGATGGTATTTCAGAATTTCAGACAGCAAGCACACCCGTCAGTTGGCCGGGCCACAAGCAAAGCCTCAGACTTGGAGGGGCACTACAGATGCTGTTTCTGTTGTGGGACACTGTCTTCTCAAGATTCTGAAAGTCAATTGAGTCAGAAACCTTCAGAGTTATGACAAATTAATGTATGCAAATATTTAACTTAAAGAATCTGTAGTACAGATCAGAAACAAAGACATCTGGCTTGGCTCATATAGACCGTTTGATGAGAAGCGCTTGCTCTTCCTGGCTAGTTAGATGAGATATGACAGATGCCTGTGAGCTAAGCCAATGGACAGAAATCCATAGGACAACTAAATAATTTAGTTCTGACATGGAATTTTCTCAGTCTGGTGTATGTACAATATTAATGCACAATTAATCTATAGCAGAGTTTTTGTAATACAAAAGGAGGTTTGTAACACTTTCATGATAGAAACTCTTCAGAATAAGCTAATCTGCAAAACAGAAGCCCAAGAGCTGCTGGCAAAATGGATTAATGCACCTGACAAGTTCTACAAGCCATTCTACTACTCTTTTGCCCCTTTTGTTCATTGTTTATTCCTTAGAAAAGACCCATTGTGCCCTAGATGCTTATAAGTATGAACCAATGCTCTCCTTACTTATCATATACATAAGCTGCATTTCTTTATCCATTCATCCGTCAGTAGACACTTGGTTATATCTACATTTTGACTCATGACAGGCGCTACAATGGACATGGGTGCAAATGTCTCTTTGGTTTCCTGTTTTCAGCTCTTTAGCTTTAATACCCAGAACTGTGGATCCTGGATAATGTGATTGTTCTAATTACTTTGTTTGAGAAAACTCCACTCTTGCATAGCAACATGGGAGTTTACATTTTTATCAACATGTTACTAGGTTCCAATCTCACCACATAATTTCTCTCTCCTCTTTCCAAATCTAGTAAGCATGAGGCTATCTCTTATCCTGACTTTGAACTTTGACTTGCATTTCCCTGATGATCCATGGTATTAAGCAGCAGTGTGTGTGTGTGTGTGTGTGTGTGTGTGTGTGTGTGTGTGTGTTTAGACCATTTGTAAGTCTTAGCAGTCCTTAGATGCATGCAGATTTGTCTCAGGATTGAAGTCTCATGAACCAGCCCCCTTCCATGTTAGTGTGTTTATTGATGTTGCTCTTGTTCAGGTCGTGCTGAGGCTGACATTTTGGTGAGACTTCATGTATATAGTTCTGACATTTCTAGGAAACTCAATCATACAGCAAACTCCCTGATGCTGTGGCTCTTACAATCTTCCTGTTTCCTCTTCCTTTTTTTCTGTTGAAAACATCTGAAATGTTTTTTTTTTAAGTCTCAATGATGAGACTTCATGAGCTTCCGGTTAATTCTATCAACTACTTAACTAATACCAATGCTTCATAAACTCTTCCCAAAAACTGAAGTGTAAAAATACTTCTAAGCCTACTTTATAAACTCAGTAGCATCTTGACAGCAGAGCCAAAGACACTACAAGCAAAGAAAAATCATAGACAACTACCCCGGATGAACACAGATGCAAATTTTCAACAAAATGCTAGAAAATCAAACCCACACAGCAAATTTAAAAGACCAAGCAGCAGATGAATTCAGCTCTGTGAGATGAGGAAGGATCAACATAGAAAGAGCATTCAGAATAATGCACCACACTAACAGAACAAATAATAAAGCCAAATGATCTCTGTGCATGCAAAAAAGGCTTGTCAATATTCACCATTCCTTTATGATAAAAAAAATACTCTCAACACAGAATAAAAATTGAAGATTACCTCAAAATAACATAGGTCATTTGAAAAAAGCCCAGTGCTAATATTTTATTCAATGGTGAAAATTTTTAAACCTTCCTGCTGAGATCAGGAACAAAGAAGGATGCACAGTCTAGTTAGTTCTATCTAACACAGGACTGGAAATTCCAGACAGAGAAATTACAATAGTAAAGGAAAAGACATTCAAATTAGAAAAGAAAAGGTAAAGTTGTCCAAATTTGAAAATGACAGGCTCTTGTATGTAGCCAACTCTAAAGACCCAACACAAAACATTAGAACTAATTTATGAGTTCCACATGTTCTGGGCTAAATGTATCAATATATAAAAGTCAGTTACATTCCTGTTAATAGACTACCCCAAAATGAAACTAAGAATATAATCACAGTGGCAACAGAATCAAA
Source organism: Cricetomys ansorgei (assembly GCA_026225945.1). Taxonomy (NCBI): domain Eukaryota; kingdom Metazoa; phylum Chordata; class Mammalia; order Rodentia; family Nesomyidae; genus Cricetomys; species Cricetomys ansorgei. The sequence continues at coordinate 6,906,340 of JAMJFZ010001036.1, read as the reverse complement.
AGGAATAAAACACTTAAAAATAAACTTAAGAACAGAAAATCAAAATTCCAACGATGTCTTTTTACAACAATGGAAAAAAAATCATTGGATAATTGTTAAAAATTACAAAATATCCAAAATATTTTAAACAGTCTTGAGCAAGAAGAAAATTAGAAGCAATTCTTAGTTTCAAAGAATGCATACAAAGCTATAAAATAGAATATAATGATACAAAGATAGATACATGGGCTTATAAAAAATTGACAGCCCGTAATTCAATTCAGGTGTAAATAATTGACTAAACTACACCAAGAGTAATAAAAAGACAAAATGAAGAAAGAGTAGGATAGGCTCTTTAATAAATGACGTTTGTCACAATAATGACACACATACGTTGGTAATAACCAACAGCTCTCTAATTGGACCTAAGATCCACTCAACAGAAAAGAAGTCATGTGTGGTACAAGTAACCTAGTCAGCTACCCAGGACTATTAAAGTCACGGATCTTGGAGCAGAACCTACTGACACTTTATTAAACCAGCATCTCTAAGTACAATCTAAGTATGTGCCCCGATGCTCACAGGTAAGTATAGTTCTAGCTCTGCATCGAAGAAACCTCTCTTTGCAACCATTAGAAAAAAATCACAACCAATCAATATCCAGAGGTGTGGAGCACAATCCCAAGGGATACATCTACAACACCATTCCTTTACCTAAGCCTCAGGGAACATTGTGGAAGAGGAAATAGAAAGATTGTAAGAGCCACAACATCAGGGAGTTTGCTGTATGATTGAGTTTCCTAGAAATGTCAGAACTATATACATGAAGTCTCACCAAAATGTCAGCCTCAGCACGACCTGAACAAGAATAACATCAATAAACATGCTAACATGGAAGGGGGATAGATTCATGAGACTTCAACCCTGAGACAAAGACCTGCATGCATCTAAATAGTGATGAGAAAGGTCTTCAGCAGGGAAGAGAACAGCAATTGGTTTCCCAGTACCAGTGGTCAGCCCTGAAACATACATTCAAGTAACATTGTACATGTAACAACAATTTAAAAAAAAAGAAGCCACAAATTTGAAAGAGATGAGGGAGGTGAAATACAGGAAGGTTGGAAAGAGAAAACAAAAGGAAAAATGATATTATTGTACTATAATCTCAAGTAATTAAATAAATGAAATCTGAAAATGAATATCATATATTAAAAAACAAAATTTTGATTTCTTTTTCACACTATTCACAATAGTATATTCAAAATGGATTTCAGACTTTTAAATGTAAGACCTGAAACCTTAAAATTTGCATAAGATATCATAAAGAAAAGCTTCTTGACATTTGTTTCTTAGATTTGACAACAAAAGCCAAAATTAAAGCACTGCACAGCAAAAGAATCAGCAAAGTCAAAGGTAGCCTATAGGAAAGGAGAAAACATTTTCAAATTGGATGTACAGTAAGCTATTGATATCTAAAAGATATATGAAACTCTTAAACTAGGTAGTTAATAATCTAATCTTTGAAATGAGACTATGGAATTAAATAGGTATTTTTCCGAAGAAGACTTACAAATGGTCTAAACACACATACACACACACACACTGCTGCTTAATACCATGGATCATCATGGAAACACAAATCAAAGCCAGAGTACCTCATGCTTACTAGACTCAGAAAGAGGAGAGAGAATATATGTGGTGAGATTGGAACCTTATAACATATTGGTGAGAATGTAAACTCCCACATTGCTTTGGAAAAGAGTGGAGTTTCCTCAGACGAAATTAAAATAGAGCAATCACATTATCCAGGACCCTCAGTTCTGGATATTAATCCTAAAGAGCTGAAATCAGGAACTCAAAGAGCCATTTGCACCCCATGTCCACTGTAGCCCTTGTCATAAGAGTTAAAATATAGATACAACACAGGTGTCTACTGACAGATGAATGGATAAAGAAAATGTAGCTTACGTATATAATGAGGCTATAGTCAGTCAAAAGAAGAAGCCCTGGGATACATAGCAACTCAAACTCACCTGGAGAACATCATACTAACCTAAACAGGACAGTCACAGAAGGATTAATCCTGTACAATCCCACTTATCTGAGCTATCTAAACCAGCAAAACAAAGGTTACAGAGACAATAGAATCATGGTTGCCGGCATCTTGAGGAAGAAGGATATGGGGGAGCGGGGTTGCTACACAATAGGCATAAAGTAAATTAAGCACAATGAATAAATTCAAAATATCTGTCATACATCATACCTTTAAAAACAACTGTATATAATACAACTTTTAAAAAAGTTGAACCATTAAATGTACTTACTATGGCAAAGTTAAAATTAGAAAAATAACTTTAGGATATGACAAAGAAGATTTTGAACTCTGTCAATTCTAAGACGATAGATAATTTTCCAGGGATCATGTGGAAAATGCCATCATTTATGACATTTGAAACTAGACTGAAGAAAAACATTCAACCATATAAAGTTGACCTTGTTACCCTAACAAGGGTGACAAGACCAGACCCCATAAACCTTTCCCAAGACATCAACGGATTCCATGCCCTATGCATACCCTGTAGCCCACCCACTGCTCTGAAGGATAAAATAGAAGATTGGGCCAGAACCAGTGAATCCCATGAGGAAGACTTGCTCTGCATGTTCCTGACTCTGTGATGGTCATCCCAGGGTACTAGTCAAAGAGAACTCACATCTACCCTGAGCTCAGTGAACCTCCCTGAGAATGTACCAGTCACTTTTCCACTATACCCACATATTTAAACTGGCCTGTAGTTTTCTTTTCCCTAAAATTAAAAACAAGCCTTGTAGAGGGACAGATCACAAAAATCTATGTACAACCAAAAGCCAATAAGAGCAAGTGGTAATTCAAGGACCAAATCTGGTACAGCCTGTTATCCTAGCCTGCCTCCTTTGAGAATACTAATTCAAGTACCTCCAAAATATAACATGTGAAATCCCTTTCTTTCTTCCCCTTTTTAGGGTATGGAATAGACAAAGAAGGAAAGAGTGGAATGCACCAGGAATTCATGAATTCAAGCTAACATATCACAGAGTGTGGAGCACCACACATCTGTGACACCAGGTGCAATGGTTAATCTTGATTGTTGACTTGACAGAACTCAGAATCACCTAGGAAACACATTCCTGGTCATGTAGATGAGGATATTGTCATAGAGATTTAACTAAGGTGGGAAGAGCCATTCTGAATGTATGTGGTAGCATTTGTCCAGCTAGTGAACCTAAAGGAGAAAGCTAGAGGGCTCTTGTGTTCATGTCTCAAGGCTTCCTGACTATAAATACGATGTGGCCAGCCACCTCCGTGTCCCAGGACGGCAGCCACAGCTGTATCTTAAAAAATGGTAAGCCAAAATAAATCCTTTCTTCCATGAGTTGCTTTTATCAAGGATTCTGTCAAAGTAACCAGAAAAGTTACTAAGACCCTCAGTATATGGCTGCTCAGCATGGAGTCACTGAGATCAGGGAGACTGGAGTTCAAATCAGAGTTGCTATTTACAGGCTGTGTGATCTTCAGCGAGGTAAGCTTAAGGGAGTTTTACAACCTGAAATCTTCCCCCTTTTCTGTTTAAAACTATGTTAAATCATTTTTACAGTATTGCTTAAATCCACAAAATACGGAATATTGTTTTCCATTTTTTAATCTCACTTAGAAAACTTTTACAAGTAATGAATGAATAACTGCATGCAGATTACCTAACGGTACCTAGTGTACTACTATGTGCACGGAGAATCACCTGGTGTGATGAGTACTATTTTAAAAAATTAATCGGTGCGGGGTGGGCAACTTTCCAGGATTAATTGTGAAGCATAAACATTACCTGTGCAGTTTTCCCCAGGAGCTCCACAGAGAGAGCCATTGGTTTCGGGTGTTCTGGTTGTGTTCCCATCCGCCACCGCACAGTGGAGAATCACAAGACCTTCAAATTAAAAACACAACCAGAAAACAAACTTGAAACTTTGCTCTCTGTAAAATACCCCCTAAATGTCACAATCCATTAAGGAAAACAGCAAAGCCTGTGGCTCCCGTTGCCGGCTATCTTCTCCCAGCCAGGAAGGGGATCAGGGAGCAGCGTGTCTCACGTGTTCAGCTAAGAGTGAAGTCAGAATTCTCAAATCAGTACCACTTCCTGCACTACACATCTTGAGGGAGAAGGGCTGCCAATAGCCCGCAGGGGAGGCTCATCACAAAAGTGGGAAATTGACGGAGGGAGCCCAGTCACCAAATGAATGCATGGGTGAGGATACATCCAGACGAATAAGGAGCTCCATGGCAAAGGCGCTAGCCCATTCCCCACAGCCACAATGCCCCGCAGTCTCAGGGGTTAGCGTCTGAGTGTACTTCCATTGAGGAAGATGCAAAATCTATATTAAAACCTAGGGAATTTTTTTTTTTGGTATTAAACTCAGGTTTCATTATACTAGGCAAGTCCTATGCCATCAACCCATGCCCTCACCTCACCATAATGATTCTTTAAAAATTCTAGATCTCTCAAGTTAATAATCCCTGAGAGGAACCTTATGTCTTCCCAGGAGGAAGAAATGTGCTGTGGCTGGAATGTCTGAGATAATAAGTGGCACTTGTGCTGCTCCTGTTCAAGTATGAGAAGTCATACATGAGACCGCCAAGGAAATTACCTCTGACTGGATATCAGATCCTACTAAAGAATTCCCACACACATTTCAAAATACAGTAATACGCTGTGCTTTAGATTAAGAATTCGTATATCATAGATATATTTAAATTTTCATTAATGAAAGAAAGTCCTTGCTTTATTATCATCATAATCATTATTATTTTGTGATATTGCCAGTCAAATCCATGGCGTTTGGAATGCTGGGCAAGTGCTGTATCACTGAGCTACACCTAGCCTCGAGTCTGATTGTAAAATAACCTATCATGGGAATATGGTACAAGAAAGGCATAGATAAGGTAAAACGTGCCACGTGGTAATGATTGTTGGAGCTGAATGTTGGATGGATCAAGGTTTATAATGATGGTCTTTCTATTTCACATATGCTAAAAATGTCTATGATGAAAAGAGGAGAGAATAGGGGACAGTAGAAGACACAAGAAGAAGAAGAGAAACATGGCTTGGGAATTGTCTGCTCCTTAGTTCAAGATCTTGTGGATAGCGTTAAGAATGTGAAGTATGTCTTCAGGATACAGATCACTAAACACGTCCTGGCATATAATCAGTGCTCCGTCAATAGCCTCATTATTATGCAGGTGACAGGAATAATAGGCATTACCATTGGTTGTGGAAAATTATACATCTAGACAACGGTTTCTAAGCAACATGTTCTCCAATTCCATTCAATTCAGCAAACAATCATGAGCCTTTGGAAACACCCAATGGATAGGATGCGCTTGACCCTCTAGATGCTCTGAAGCCACAAGGCAGATAATGAGCCAACCAATTAAGCATGACACAAAATGATAGCAGTGTGCCAGCAAACAGTGGCTAGCAATTATAATGTCAACACTTTCCAAAAACAGTCTTTATAAATGGCAGCTTTCTCATTTATCAAACTGGAAAACATTGTTTTCAAGAAAGTACCAAATGTTGGAAAAAATTGAACAGAAACGGAAGCTCAAATCCACAGGTGATGATCAAATTTACTCTTGTTTTCTGGAAGACAATTTAACACAAAACATAAAAACAAAAGGAACTAAACACATGTGATTCCTCATGTCCAGTAATTACACACTACTAAGTGCATAAATTCTCCTACAGAGATAATGCAGGGATCCCAGAATAAGTTACCTACAAAGGTCTTGGTGTGGGGAAAGTTATAAGACACCGAAAGTTCCTAAAATAGGAGTCTATGGAGCTGACTCAGCATGTAGCAACACTTGCTACGCAATCGTGAGGACTTGAATTCAGATCAGCAAAACTACATAAAAACCCAGGCTGCCAAACCACCTCCAGGTTCAGTCAGGGAATAAGGTGTTGAATGAGAGAGTAGGACACCCAGCATCTTTTTCTTATGACTTCTGTGGGGTTGTACACATGTGCACATGTGTGCAAACAGACACACACACACACACACACACGTATGCTTACCTTAATATCTAGCAATACAGGATTAAGCACATTTGACCTCTCTTTCTGCAATAAAATGCTAATCGATCATAAAACTGGTGTTAAAACATTAATAGTATGTCTTAGTGTGTTTCCAAATAAAAAGCAGACTATGAAGTAATGATTTGGTGTGGTTGATTGTGTGTGTGTGTGTGTGTGTATCTGTGTGTATATGTGAAGTACATTTCCTTCATCCATCTAAATAGCCAGAAAGTAGGGAAACAGAAAAGTTGATCCAGCTAGTTAGGAAATATTTTCTTTATTTTTTCTTATCTTTTCAGTTTTCCTGCAAGCATATTTTTTTTTCAAGAGGAGAAAAAGAATGAGTGAATCTTTCTAAAAACCACTATTTGGCCACCAAACTTTTACACTGTTCCCTCCAGCACTCGCTTCTCCCATCTCATTAGAATTATCCCAAGCAGTCACTGTGGGCTCCCAAAGCACAGGAATTATCGCTCACTCATTTTTGTAATCCCAGTACTGAACACAAAACATGACGTGTAAAGAATTAGTAAGCAAACAGTCTGTTGTTAAAAGTTTTCAAATCCAAGAATCCCAGCAGCAAATTCTTCTGGAAATAATGAAACATATTAGCTCATTTCTAAAATCCAACTCAAAAGTTAGTGTTTCCCTGGGGCAAAATGAGAAGGCCTTCACTCTATATAGTTCAACTACTCTAGCTCAAGGAAGGGAGAAAGAGAAAGAATGAGTTGACAAAAAAAAAAAAAAAGAGGCCATCAGCTTCATGAGTAGAGACAGGGCACAGAGAACAGTCTTCTTCTCATAAACCATCACTCAGTTCAAGAGGAGGGAGCTGAACAACACACACTTTACCCCCTACTGCCATCCAAACCATCTGCAGCTAATAACTGGAAGAAATAAACCAGATCTATTTGGATTTTTTTAAAAAGCATTCCCTTGGACTGAACAGATTTTAATAATTGAGCCAAGGCATTTCCTCTCAAATCTGAATTCAGTCCTTCTATCTCTATAACAGAAGGTAGAAACCTTCCCTCACAGGATCTGGCTGGAATGAACAAGCAGGCGATCACGCCAGGCAATGGTGACACAGGAGGCAGAGGTAGGTGATCTCTGTAGCAAGGATTACACAGAGAAATCCTGTTTCAAAAAAAAAAACAAAAAACAAAAAACAAAAAAGGAAGAGAAGGGAGGAGGAGGAGGGAAAGGAAGAGGAGAAGGGAAGAAGAGGAGGAGGAGGAGGAGGAGGGGAGGGGGGAAATCCTTTAAGTACCACAGACCCCATGTGGTTTGCTGTGCTCATTTTAACTACTGGAGTCTCCACAGGACACTGAGTTTGTGATCTGTAAGAAGAGATTGAGAAATCAGCAAAACATCACAAAGCCAGTTACCAAACACTACAAGCTACTTTATAAAGAGCACTCTTGTCCCATTCATTAGTCAGAAATGCTCATTAAGCACTATGTGCTTGGTACTGATGGGAGACACTGAAGGCTCAAAGATAAAGATATTAAGGCTAACCTCAAGGATCTCATATGCCCATGGAAGAGATGCACAAATCCAGGTGCTGTGCAATTAGCAGAGTGAAAGAAAGCCAGAAAGAGAATCAACTCTGCCTGGTGGCAAAGGTTTCACAGAGAAGGCGAGGTTTATGATGGGTTTTTAATGGATAATAAAATTAATTACTTGCTAAAAAATGTACAAGCAGAATAGTCAGTGTTTTATCTGCTGCAGCAGTGGTTAGCATCATGTGGCCATAATAATGCAAATATTGATGAGCCCACAAAAAGTTGTCATAAAATTATAGACAATAATTAGCCAACATTCACTCTCTGGGGAACACAATAGTGTTTATTCAGTTCCTAACACTGAGCATCTGCTGTCAAAGGTAGCCATGCTAGTAAATGAAACATTATCTTGAAAGAAACTAGAAAAATCTTGGGAAAATCAGAGCTTCAATATATCCTACCCAAGACTTCATTGTTTAAGGGAATTCAAGTTCCAGTTTAAAATAAATAAGAAACATCCTATGGATTTTTCACTGGTCACACTGTTGACATCTGGGGCTGGCTGCATCTTTGCTATGAGAGGTTGTGCGTTGTAAGGTGATTAAGGGACCTCGACCTTTACTCACTAGATTTCAGCAGTATCCAGTGCCCTCCACACCTAAGCTATCACTATGAAAAATGTTCAGCCATCACCTCCTAGGGTCAGGAAACTACTCCAGGTAAAAACCAACACAATTCTCTGCAAATCACTTTGCATAGTTCAATCTAAAGTGCAGCTTGCATCTTACCTCATCCTTCTCATGTGAACCAACTGCACACTGCGAGCCTTCAAATGCTTATACTGTGATTCCTTAAAGCTTAAAAAAAAGCATCACCGTCTCATGGAAACATCCCCAGACTCAATTATTAGTTCACTATGTGACTCCTAAGGGAGAAATTATCTTTTTCCTCAAGAAAATCCTGCCCATCCCATAATCTAGTTGATGAAAATCAATGAAAACCAAGAATTTTAAAGAAGCCTGTATCATTAAAATTATCAATCTATTTATGAGACGGGGAATGCATCATGTTTGGGAAAGACATCACAAAAAATTTGGGGATAAATATGTAAAAAGCATAAAACTTCTAATCAAAAGCATCACAAATTGTATTACATTACTAATTCAAAAGTCTTTTAAATAGCCTACCAACTTTGAACTCAGAAAGTATCCTTTCAACTCTTCCATCAAGGCTCTATTTAAAATTTCAGTGGTGGGATTCATTCTGCTCTAAGGCAGGCTGAACAAAAGATCATCCATCCACCCATCCATGTATCTATTCACCCACAGTCATTCAAACCTGTGTGCCTGCAGCACCGTTCTCTATAGCTCTACAAATGCCTCTTTCTGTGCAGCCCGTTTCTCTTGCTTGTTATCTTTGGACTCACCTAAGATAAGCATAGCCTCTCTTTCACACAAAAGATTCTGAAACATTTGCAGCTGACTATCAAGTTTCTGTATGGAGCTTGCTCTTCTCAACCTGAATACCTTTGCTCCTTCAAGCATGTTTTATTTCATATGTCAAAAGCCTTGTCATCTTCCTCTAAATGCAAAGTACCACTCAATATGGTCTTACAAAGACAGAAAGGAGTGGGAGTCTCAGCCCCAACAGATGCAATGTAATGCAAACCCATAGGGTATCAGCCCCTCTGGGCTGTCACAGTAAATGTTGGAGTTTTATTCTACCTACCATAAAACACACCTACTAAACTCTTGTGTTGTTGGGAGACAGGGACTAGATGGGCGAGCTTCCCTGGTTTTGTTCTCTTTACTTCATCTTTTGTATTTCATCTAAGCAGGCAGTTTTTATACTTACTCCTTTAAAATGCATTGTGTGAACTTTTTGACTGTCAAAGAATCCACGACTTTGTCTTTTGCTTTTGAATTCTTTTACTGGGGATAAACATGCCACGTCGCAAGACCTATAGAATTTCTCAGGTGTACAAAAATAAAACAAGAAAAGCAGAATAGAACAAAAGGTGCATTGTTAGCTGTATTTTAAATGACTAAAAGTTGAGTTCTTATTTCTGGAGTTAGCTTTTAAATATTGACTTTACTCATAAAATTCAAGGAAAAGGGAAAAGAAATCCAGCCCTACTCCAGTTAGGTCCAAGCCCATCTGCGTTAATGCACTTTGAGATCGTCAAGTTAAAAATTACAGAATGTATTAAAGTCTTATCCCCATCAGTCAGCATGGGGAATTAAGTCAGCAGGAACAATGCAGGCATTCAAAGGAGGCAGCCTGACAAGGCCCATGACACAGGGTCTCAAAGTCACTCCTAACGCTGAGGTAAGAAGTAAGCCAGCTGCATCAACTATTTAAAAAGATCATATGTGACCAACTTATACAGTCATGCACGTTGTATTTGCCTCATCTCTGAGCTGAATTTTCCATTTGTAAAGCCAATAATATTTTGTATTTTAAATAAAAAATATTATCACAAAATGTCCATTTATCTCTATTTTAATGATTACAGGCTTCTTAGAAACAATGCAAGCCCCTAATTATCTACTGAAATCAATTTCTTCTATCAGACCAATTTTAAGATTTGAACCACACTCCATATCCGATTAGAAACTGGAAGACCATTTCATACTCAAGCCCCTGGGACATCATTTATATTAAAGGGAAACAGCAATGAGCAACAGGAAAAGAACACGTTTATGATCAGATGGATCAGGACTTGAATTCTAGATCTGCATTTTAATCAATAGGCTTGTGATCATGATTGTTACGAACCATTGAGATTCAGAGTTCTTTCCATAAACCTAACTTACGTGTCATGGCAAGAATTTAGCTATGTGCTTAAACGAAGAGGGGGAAAGAAATTAAAGATTTTAACTATGATAAATGCTTTTAGCATTTATAGAAAGCTGAATCTTCACTGTCATAAATGGTAAATGGACATTGACTAATATCCACACTTAGAATGCAATTTCACTTCTATATAAATTGTTTGTAATAACAAAAAAAAAAATCAATCCCTACACACACAGACACACACAACATTCCTAAGTATGCTGTGTAGCTAGTGAGACAAAACTGTGTAGGGGTATCTCCATGTGTTGTTTTTTCCTGCTGTTTTTGTTTTTTATTTTGTTTTTAAGCTCTCTGAAGTTCATAGGTCTTGGCTGAGTCATAGTAGTATGGGGTCTTCCTCATGTGTTGTTCTCCGCACAGTTCTGTGACTCAGCACACCGTTTATGTGAGCTGGGATTTCTGACTCAGTTCACTGATTCAGTAGCACAAATGAAATTGATAAGGTCAGATCTGAGATAGTACAATTCCATAACAATGAACCAAATTTATAATAATTTCTCTAGATTTCAAAAAGCATAGTTAATAAAGTTTGTTTACCTTTTAAATCAATACAAGGAGAAAAGTCGTAAGCATGGAGGACTTTCCCTGGTTGCCTCTGCATTGCCAAGAAAAGAAACTGAATCTGGAATGTGTGAAACAAGACTGGTTCCCACATCCAGAAAGAAGCCACAGCTAACACCGAGCTGGAGACAGCAACGGGGCAAAACCACTGTTTAACACTGGGCTTGTACTTGACTAAGATAAAAATTGTGAGGTGGATGAAATTTAGTGTTTTTGCTCTCCTTCAAAAATAAAATAAAATCAGCTCCCTTTCTACCTTTGCACTTGTCCTTCACCCTGTATAAACTGTTGCCCATATACTGCTTAAATACTGCCCCAACTATAACATACCACTTAACTTGTTTTCAGAGAAAACCCATAAAGAGAAATTACTTAGCTCAGAAGAACTTTCTGAGAACCTATAATGGCTCAATCTGGATCTTCTAGAAGACAGATCCTGAGACATGGATTAAGGAGTTACAATCCCAAGGCCATGAAAATAATAGCAAAGGAAAGGAGAGGGGAGGGAGTAAAATATTTGCCTTCATTGTACCACACAGGGACATAGAAATTCCCCAGATGGCGTGTTTACCTACACACAGGCCACGTAAGCAGTTTAAACAGTAATCAAATCTAAGGTATGCTTCAGGAAAACAGAAGGAAGGAGAAATTCGTTGACCCACTCGTGTTTGTCACCAGTTCCTCACTGACAAAATTAGCACTGCTGGGTGCTGACAAATAAGAGGTCAAGACTTATGCCATGGGGTGTGACATTTTAATCAAGGTCCAAACTGGGCAACCTCTGCGGGTGGGAGCTAACCAAGAGGCAAGGGAGGCAGCCGAAAAGCTCCTAGAAGTGGCCCTCTGCATCCCACAGGCACCTGGGTAGCAGGATACCTCTCAGGTATTCCAAGGTACAGAGAGTTTCCAAGTTCTTTCAAATGACTACACCTGGAAAACTTCCTATTCTATCAAAGTAAAGAATGGGCTTCTGGATTCTCAGGGCCTGAGAGGGAAGCATGGAGAAAGAGAAACAACCAACAGGGTCTTCACAAATATATCACATTCATTCAAAATCAGGAAAGTAAAATACAGTTATTTCTTCCTACAATGAGAACTTCCGTTCTGAATGGAAGATACAATATCTTAGTGTTTAATAAAGGCTAAGAATGGTAGATAATAGTGTTTTAACATATAAAATTTCTCCAAAGTGTTGCTTTTAAAGCCTAGAGTGGGAAAGTAATTTAATAACTTGCCACTGTAAACTACATGTAACGTGTAACTCATATACTGGAAAACTGTTGACACCACAGTGGTGCCTTTGACAGTTGGTCAATCTCCTTTCTGGGCCAACTTTACCATTACTGAATGCGTGATGAGTGACTAACTGGAATGGCAAGCTCGTGATAACCTTGATCTAATTTCTTAAATGACCAATTATCAAAATTCGGCTTATTTTGATTCCCATTTCTTTACCATTAACCAGCTCAGATAGTCAGGCATCCTAGCACTTTAAACAAAAATCCTGGGGACCACTGAATGATCATATTAGTTCAGAAAAAGGAGGAGAAGGAATCAAGGAAAGAATGTAATTTACTTTTAGGAAGGATTATCCAAGTTTATAGGAAGAAGGAATTGTGTAGTTGGCTTCTGGACCGAGCAATAACATAGTCTCTGACCTATAATCAAATAATCCAGCTCAGTGGTATCCACGGTATGGGTGTAATCTACCACTTTTTGCTTGGATTTAAGGCCTGCTCTAGGAGATGCAAACCATACTTGACACTGATAATGAAGCCAAGAACCTGATGCTAGGTAGGTAATGGGCCTTAGGGGAAACCTGACAACTATTAAATGAGCATAGGGGAAAGAAATGACCCCTGATGAGATATTGCTATAACCATAGATCAGTGCATCATTCAACCTTCATCAGTAAAGCTTCCTCTTGCATAGATTGTAAGTGACACAAAGACCTACAACTAATGAATATAAAGAAAATAAGAGACTTTGGAGCAATCATTCCTAACTGGGATCTCTATAACATACTCCTTCCTCAAGGTTCAGGGATTTACACAGAGGAGGAGGCAGAAAGATTCTAAGATCCAGAGGTTGTGGATGTTTTCAAGAAAACAGAATTTTCCAGACAGAGCAGATGCACATGTGAACTCACAGAGTGTAGAGGAATATTTAATCTTTTAATCTGGCAGCATGACTGCTCTAGGGTAGAAAGAATGTCAGTACCCACCTTTAATCCCAGTATTCAGAAGGCAGTGGTAGCACACAGTTTTAATCCATAAGAAAGCAGAGATAGGAAACAGAGTTCAGCAGAAGTGAGTATCAGATGGAAAAGTGAGTCCAGTCAGTTTAAGCCAAGCTGAGCAGTTCAGTCAGAGAAATTGGGGGAGTCAGCCAGAATCTTCTGGAGTCAGACGAATTTGGTCAGAAACAGTCAGCCGGTTCAGAAGATCAGTTTGAACCAGTCAGCTTGGAGAAGAGTTTGAACCAGAACAGCAAGTGAGTTGAACCAGAAGAGTCGGTACAGCTCTGAGTTCAGAAGGATCTAGTTAGAGTGTCTTAGTCTGCAGTAAGTTTAAGAGGCTTAACCATTCTAGATTGTACAGAAGCTAAATCTTTGCAGTTTTAGGCTTAAGACTAAACTGTGTAAAGGCAAAAACACTCCAGGGCTCCAGGACTAAGACCCAGGATGGAATTAGCAAAAGAATAAACTGTTGCCCTAAATCAACAGCTACAACAGAGACTGTGACAGCAAGTAAAAGAACTACATACAAAACAGTGAAAAAAGATAAGCTCAAGCCAGACAAAATCTCAGCACAGAGAAAGGAAAGGAAGTGGGCACCATTATCCAAGAAGCTATTTGCAAATGATAGCTTCTGAGAAAGGATAACTCAATTTCCTTCAATGTTGTGGTGCTATATTTAAACATATCTCTAGATATTATATTCACTGAAGATAATCATTACAGTGGCTGCTGAAGCCTGGCAGGATGTGACTTCTATAGCTGAAATGGCCTGCTTTCTGCTGTGAATATAGTCGCTCTCTTTTAGCTCTAAATAAACACAGTTGCTGATAAAGAGGTTATTTGGGTGCTCTACCAGGTTGGAGATAGCAAAGGGTGTGGCCTGGGCTCTCCTAACTGTCCTGTAGTTACCCCACTATAAATGTGGACATGGCTGGACAGGGTGTGGCCTGGCCCCTTTTGTGTTAATGGCAGCCCACTGTAAACATGGACACATTCTGCCAGCCAAAGGCTTAGGAGGAATAAAACCATTGTATCTCTTTTATCATTCAAACAGATTTCTAAGAGAGAGCAAGGAGGGGCTTTTAAGATAAGCTTTAAGCTGGCAGGTCATGTTCTCTACTGAGGTCTGTCTGGCTTGTACCTTTAAAAATGACTCATGTGTCTTTATTAAGATATTGCCATATTTATTAAATGCTACACTCCAATGGGTGACACAGGGTATATCAGCCACACTTCAAAACACACCCCATTCTCAAGAGTCATTAGGCAACATAAATTGTACTCAGTGTTTTCTGTTTTGTTTTAGGGAGAAAAGAACATGAAGCTAGGTGTGTAAGGTGGAGGGAAAGAATATGGGAGGAGTTGGGGGAGGGGAAAATGATCAAAATATATTGAATGAAACTTTCAGGGAATAAATAAAAAACATTATTTAAAAAGAAAAAGTAACAGAAACGCACCAAAGTTTAACGATAGTAAAGAAAAGACAATAGGTTTCAGAGTGGATGCTTACCCAAACTTCAAAAGTCCCAGAATTCTTTAAAGGAGATTCAGAAAGCCAATTCCCCTTAGCATTCATCTATTATTACCCTTATCAGTAACTGTTCGTAAGTACTAAAAAGAAAAGAAAGAAAAGCACATTACCAGGACTATATTTCAAGTGCAAGGAATATAGAAAATAAATCACTCTGAGATCTCGTAGAGCGATGATGAGTTAAGCTGGAGAAATATTAGAGGAACACTTCATTAAGAAGCAGGAAACTGAAATGAATCGGAGGCAATGATGTAGAAATGAGCTCTGTGTGTTAGAGATGATGGCCAAATCTGTGTGGCTGGAGGAGAAATTACAAAAAGAAAAAGTCTCAAGAACAAAGGGCCCCTTTGATGTGTGTCCTGTGACTGTGAGATAATTCAATTGATTTTCCTGTGTGACTTATGAAAATAAGACTCCTTAAGAAACAGCCACTCCACAGTATTTCCAGTTGACTCTTTGCAGTGCCTGCTTACCACATCCTGAAAGACAGAGGTGCAATCATGAGCCTGATTCGTCTAGAAAACCACTCAGTACATGCACCACAGTGATGACTACAGTCGGGTAGAAATCAATAAGAAAGAACAAGGGGCACAGCGTCTGTTTGGTAGGCTTTTGTTCAAAAAAAAAAAAAAAAAAGAGGAGAATAATGGCTTATTATTCTGTGTGCAGTCTCATCTCACATCTAGATCAGCCCAAAGCCACTCTCCTGATTCTCCATTCTGGACTGACTATAATTTATCTAAAAACGAAGGAAGTTATCTCCCAGTTTTCTATCATGAGGTGGTAATGTTAGGAAAAGTGGCCTCTGGCACAGCAGTTGCTGAAATTTTCGTCAGTATATTTTAGCAGATATAGCTGTGAGTTTTCATTTCCTTCACACTAAGATCCAGTTGAAGTTATTACTCAAATGTCAAGTCTGAAGAGTTCAAGGTAGAAACAGCCACTGGCATACGATTACAGCTATATTCCAAGATGAGGTCCATGAGGAGAAAAAGTCACTGAATCCAAGGTTGGGTGGACAAGGAATCAACTGTCTCCTTCACCATTAGCTTCCAGTTCTGATTGGCTCTGCCTCTTCTGTCCTTCTCAGGGGAGGCTGAGAGCTTCTTCATCTGAAGATCTCTTAACCTTCCAAACATCTTCAAGGTGAACTGGCATCACTCCAAGATAGACCCTGAAAGTCATTTGGTTCACCTGCCTTTTCCCCAGGAGATCACCTCTGCTTGCCTGGAGGTCACCTGGGCAGGCCTGGAGATCACCTCTACATGCTTCCCATAAGTGCTATGAACACTACCAGTGTGCCCAGGTGTAGGAAACTCCACATCCTAGAGCATTCTATTCCGTTTTTGTTTTCAAAGCTTCATAAGGGAAAAGAATTCTTCCTGGATTAAGGTAAGAGTTGTCATCTTAGACTTTGAGTTCATTAACGAACTTGTACTCTGAGCCAGATGGAGGAAGCCTGTGTTGAAACCTCTTTTCAAATACGTTAAATTGTTTCTGATAAACTGAGATTTATCCTTCCTTGTCAGCACCCCATTTCCCTAGTTGACTTGTTCATGTGCACATTCAGCTTCTTCAGTTATCACTATCCTCTGGTCCCTGGGCTTTCAAGAACACGGGTGACTAGCCCATGGCTCATGCAGATAGCAGCCTCAGCTCTTCACATCCCCAGCACTCAATATTGCTGGTCCCCAAACCTTACAGCAAAATCCTCCTGCTCCCTGTTTCCTGCCTTGACCTTTTCTTTCCCTCATCCAAAGCCATTTTTCTGACTTACACATCATGAGTACGGGTACCACCAACACTGTATCAGGTCTCTCTTTTCCCCTGCTCTTCTTTATCATGATAAAATAAATATAACATAAAAGTTAGAATTGTATCTTTTTAAAGTATAAGTCAGTGATGTAAAATACATACAAATTATTATGCAAAACTTACCATCCGTCATCAGTCTAGAATTCTTTTCAGTGTGTAAAATTGAGATTTTTTTACACTCATCAAACAAAATCCCCTCACCCCACCTCTGACTCCACCATTGGAGACATCCACTCTACTTCCTGTCTCTGTGGTTTTTGGCTCCATCTTCTTTTCTGCAGTGATATCTAGTGTTAAAAACACCCGTGGACTCAATTACCGGACAAGTAGTTGCCGGGATGTATTGTTTGCCCAGCATAGTGCTAGAGAAATCATAATCAGCAGAACAGTTTATTTATATTTCCAGCCCTATTTTCTAATCAAGTAGTTTGTTAAAACTGGAGTCTCCTTTTAAAGAGAACATTTTATGTTTGGAGTGCATATTTATAGAAACGCTGCATGGCATCAAGCATCAACGATATGTCCCTTCCTCATGTTTAGCTGCCTCCGATGTAACCTGGTCACATTACTGTGATAAATGTATCCGAAGCATTCCAGTTGTGTCACAGTTGCTGTCCCTGTCTTTCTGTGTCAAGGTTCTTAGTCCCCTCTACCCTGTGACAGGCCTGTCTTTCCTTGGTGTTCCTGACACCGTTGACACACTGAGTATCCTGTAGAGTGTCCCTCCAGTTTTGGCTTGTCTGCTGTTTTCACACAGTTCTGCTGTGGTTATACTTATTGGAGAGAATACTAAATTGTTGATTCATTCTTCACATTATAACCTATTAGCGAACACACGACACCAAAATGACAGTGTCGTCTGTGTTACCCTGGATTACTTGGTTAAGGTGGTCACATCAGACTTCTGCACTATACAGTCACTATATTCCCTGTTTGCTTTCTGTTTCATGTTAGGATTCAGGAAATGTTTTAAGCACATGGTGCAGGAGTGTCAATCCCGCACCCTTGAGCAATAAATACCTCCTCATTTCACAGCCACCTTCACCCCTAGAAAACACCAATCTACTCTCTGCTTCTGAGATCTTTTTCTGACTGTTTTGTTTTTATTTTGTTTTGTTTGATCCTGGGTCTTACTAGTAGCCCTGGCCACCTTAAACTCAAAGTAATACCCCGTCTCAGCTTCTGAGTTGATGAACCATCATTCCTGGTTCTGGTTTTGACTACTTTACTCACAAAAACATAACAATACCTTTCCTGGATATATATGCAAATAAATTGAAATCAAGAGTTCTGTGAGTTCTCTGTACCCCTGTGATTATTACAGCATTGGTATTAGCCAAAGCATGGAAACAATGTCACTGTCCATCAACATATAAATAAATAAATATATGTTCTATCCATGCAATAGGATGTTGTATTCATTCTTGAAGACAGAAGAAACCTCACTAATTGTGATGTCACACTATTCTTCGAAAACAAGTCACTAAATCTAGTCTCTACTGAAAGGTGTCAAAGCATTAAGTTCCATTTCCCAAAGAGGAAAAAAAAATATATATATATAATTATTCTATAAAGAAATGTTGTTCTTCTCTTAGAAAGATGTTTTAAAATTTAGACTACTAGGGTCATGTTAAAGAAGATTTTAATAGGTCTGGGATGAGGCATGATGATGCGCACATTTTAAATTCCCTGGGAAAACAGCTGAGGTTGGGTCCCACCATTCTAACTTCCGATTGGCCTCTGTAGTTTCAGATCTTGATCAGGCATCGAGTGTCTCAAAAGCAGACCACAAAAAGCCATGCAGCAAAATTATCCTCTTTCAAACACAGTACCATGCACTTTCTCTGTCATCCTCTGTGGTGAGCTGCAATCCTTTCTCCTTCGTCACGTATCTGTGACCTGTCAATATAGCTGAATTCCTACAGTAAATATTTACAAAACTGTCTCTCTTCTCTAAGGCAAGCTTTAGATCAACAGTTTTCCCACATCTCTGACTAGTTTCTCATCTGTTCTTCTGCACACGCTCAAAGCACTGTGTTCCCCATGTTACTGCCCTACTGAGAACACCAAGGTAGTACCTTTATCCATTATTATTACAGCCTCACAGAGGCCCTCTGACGTAAGTTAGAAAAAAAAAATATGACGTCCCTGAATGCTATGGAATAGAGATTCCATACAATAAGATGAAGCTTAAAGAAAAAGTGTAAAACACAGTCCACTTTGGTTTCCTCTTTCTCTCTCAGGGTCATGAATCAATTCTCTTAAACATGTCATTACATCTTAATAGTTAACATTTTAAATCCTAACAATTATTAAAACATTAGTCTCTCTTAAAAGATGCTATTGTTACTGCAAGATGGACCTGATGCTATCTGCAAGTTGTGAGCCATCTCTAAGCTTATAAAGCCTAGCAGTGAGTGATTAGGGGACCAGGGAAGTTGGGCATGGAGGTGTACACCTATAATCTCATCATTCAGGCGTCTAAGGTAGGAAGATTAGGAGTTCAAGGCCAGCCTGAGTTCTATAATGAAACCTTGTCTAAAAAATATAAAACAAGGAAAATAGCCATGGGGCAGACTACTGGTCCAGACCTTTGATTAAGATGAGGCAGCCCATTGTTGAACAGTAGGGAACAAGGCAAAAGACAAACTGAATATTTCCTCAGTATTTAAACAAATTCCTCAAATAAGAAACCATAAAATGTTTTAAAGTTCCCCTTGTCACTAAAAACGTGACTTTATCTGAATTACAAAATCACGTGGCTCTGGTTCCTAGGAACCCCAAAGAGGGCACTTCATCAAGAACTCGGTGTCCTTATTACAGGCTATATTTTAGAAAGCTCCTCCTTCTGTAGTCAACATTTCCCTTGACACACCACAAAACTAACTTTATGTCCTAGGCATTTGAGTCTTCCCATTCTTTTGCTGCTCACAAAAATATAAAACAGCAATTCATCTGCCTACTTCCAAGTCTTCTCCCATGGACTCCTCTACCCTGTCATGGAAGAATTGCCTCCAGTCTCTGCTCCATCAGAGGATTCTCTCAATCATTCGGACCTTAAATTATTCTTCAATGAGGACCAAATTCAACCTGCATTGTGTAACTAAATCAGTCTATACGCCTTCATTTGTGATGAACATTTTAACACAATATATTATAAACTCCTTTTAGAAGAGAATTGTTTATAATTAAATAATCCATATTAATTCATCGATGCTTAGTAGTAACAGACCTACTTGCTAATGGTGGTCATCAAGACTAAAGTTCATGACTAAATCAAACTCTGTCAGGTCATCTCATTCAGAGACTAGGTTCAGAAGCCATCTTAGTAAGGAAAAGAATAAATTTAAGAATAGTCTGAGAACAAATAAATCTAGAATATACTAAGTCATTTTTAAAAGAGAAACTACAAAGAATTGTGGGAGAAAGTAAAGGATTCCTAAATTTTGGTTATAAAAGAGCCATCTTCTCTCTCTCTCTCTCTCTCTCTCTCTCTCTCTCTCTCTCTCTCTCTCTCTCTCTCTCTCTCTCTCTCGGTATTACAGTGTAAAGTTTACATCAAACACTTTGTGACATACTATGAAAAGATATTGGTCTAGGAAGACATCCAGGACTAACTCATATTCATTTGCTCAGCAAGTATTTACTGAATGCTTCCTATACAGAAGCATTAAATAGGCACTCAGATGTAAACGTGAAACAATCCCACAAGACCTCTGCTGTGCTTATGAACAAAGACTCTTGCTTTTTTTTCCCCCTTCCAGAGGTGAAAATGTAGCAATTTCATTTTCCTTTCCTCAAAGTATAAAATCTGTCACTGCGAATGGCTTAATGAACGCAGTGATTCTACCTCTAGTTTTTATATTACAACTACAAGATATTTTGACAGTCATTGACATATTTACTAAGTTAAAAATAAAAGTACTCTTCTGGACATGTTTCCCAATTATTCTGGTAAAATCCTTTCCTGTATTATTCTATGTTGTCCTCAAAAAGATCCTGTGTACCTAAGTCAGTGGTTCCTAATCTATGAGCTGAGTGACCACTTTGGGGTTCAAACAACCCTTTCACAGAGGGCACCTAAGACCATCTGCACATCGGACATTCACATTATGATTCATAACAGTAGCAAAATTACAGGTATGAAGTAGCAGTGAAAATAACTTGATGGTTGGAGTCCCCAAAACATGAGGAACTGTATTTAAGGGTTGCAGCATTAGGAAGGTTGAGAACCACTTCCCTAAGTGATGATTTTTTTTTTTTTGAGTAGGTAAGAGAATGAGATGTGGAAAAGTTAAGTCACTATCTCACTGTTATAAGACAGTTATGGAGCAACTTAGCATTATGAATGAAGACCTAAAGAATCTGAAATTTTTCTCCTAAAAATTATGAAATAATATATTTTCCATTTTCCGATATTTAGAAATGAATTTTGACATTGTGTCACAACCTATTCTTCCAAAATGACAGTTCTATTTCTTTTTAATTGAAGCAATTATTTCTGTAGTTCAAATAAATGAGACTTGTCCCATTTTGATGAGATGACTTCAAATATCAAAATCACCTTTAAATACGTTCAGCTACTACAGAATGACTTCAAGCCTCATATCAATGTCACACGGGCTGTGAAGCTCTCAACTATATAAAAGTAGAATCGGAATCTTCAGGTGAAAAAGAATCTATGGAGGCATTTCATATTCAGAGGGTAGATATGCATTTCACTTTTGCAAACTTATGTTACACATTTTCCTTACAAAAGCAGTCAAAGAAAGTTTTATTTGAGGATTTTTATCTGTTATCTACTTCATAACTAGTAGGATCAGAAACTTGACAAACTAAGGACAAAAAAAAAAAAAAAGATTTTTCATCAGTTAATACATTCTGATTATAATCAGGAAACCAGACTCAAAATTGCAACAAAAATATTAAAAAGGTATTGGTCATAATGATTTCTTCTGTGAGTTCCTATTGTCTAGTTGAATAAATTATGCATACTTAAAATTTAGCGTCTGGACACATTGTAGGTATTTTACACAGTGACGACATTCATCCTTGCAACAGCCTTGGTTCGTTCCTATCAGTTTTTGTAAATAGGTTACGAAGGCTGAGGATGTTTAAGGGACTGAGGTCTCAGAGTCAGTGATTCATAGCACCAAGGGGGTGGGGGGGTGATGTCACAGCCAATGGTCTGGCTGAGCCTGCCTCTTAACTTCTGTATTAATCCAGATCAGAGTAGACGCCTTTCATCCCATCTCAGTAACAGATGAGCAGATCTAACCTAGAATAATATAAAACAATGTCATCCCCCAAATGCCCACAGGAGCATGTGGGTAACACATGGCTGGAAACAGACCTGAGAAAGTGCGGGAGTCACCCCATATGTTCAGATTTAAGTGTTGGGTCAGACTAGAACGTGATGCTAGTCACAGACCAAAGCAAACGCACGTTCCAAAGACCTTTATCAAATTAACTCTACCAACCAGGAAAGCCCAGGCCAAAGCCATGTACAGGCAGGTTACCTGGGTGTATTGAGGAGCCAGAACCTTCCAAATACCTGAGATAGCCAAAGATGATAGAGGTGCACAGGTAGGCAACATAACCGAAGGCGAGGAGACATTTATGATAAACTTCAATGTTCTACTTTAATACAGCATGACACCCCTGGCTTTTAGCATCTTATCTGTTCCTGTCACATTCAGCAGTAAATGTTTGTCTACTAAGAATCAGGAACTCCCTTCACACTTTAAAATCCATACTCAATAAAGCCAGAAGCTTGGACTCGTTACGTGATCTGTGTATCTTTACTCCTCATATATAATGAGAATAATAATGGCATCTAGCTCCTGTACTAGGTGGACATGTTTTATAGATTAAATAAGTTGTTGGTCTGTTAGACTAGTGCCTGTCTTGACTACATTACTGGTCTGCCATCTCTTCTGTGCTGAAGATCAAATAAGATTATAGGTATTATAAAAATCCCCCAGAGTACAAGGAGTAGCAATGCTGGGATTCCAGACTAAAGGGAAGCAGACACCTGAGTACACAGCAGCACCCAGTGTCCATCAGGAGCCCAGCAGGAAGTTCACTAAGAAGATACTCAGTAGTAAGTCAAGTCCAAGTTTTGGCCTTGCTCCTAGCTGTTCTGTCCTGGATCCCCCTCCGGCTCTGGACAAGCCTGGACCATGCAGCTTACTCCAAAGAAAAGAGGATAAGGGTCTGTGAGCCATGTGTTTAAAACTAAATGACTGATGACTCTACCATCTTCATGTACAATTTAGAGTAAGTGAAGAATTTTCCAGCACTAACAAGTCCAAGAGCTGGCAGCCTCTAAATCAAATCTATTTCAATGTCCACAGAGGCTACCAAAAGTGTATTTTGTTGGTGTTTTTTTTCTATTGAATATCACACAGAAATCCATGAATATAAGAACTTTATTACTTACTACTGGTGAAAAGCACTGTTCTAACCAAACAAAAGCTAAACCACCTGACACTCAGAGGGCATTTGTGATGAACCACAGGAGTCCACTGCCTTTCCCTCCCCACACAATCACTTATTTTCCTTTCATTGGTGTTAGATATTAAACCCAGGGCCCCAAACATGCTTGAGATATGCTTCAAACACATCTCAAACTAGGCACAGAGGTATACCCAAATCTCCAAACACTTACTTTGAAAAGCTCTTTTCAAATCTTCCCCAGAACCAAACTTAAAAGGTGTGTAAAGTAAGTTTGAATCTCCAGCACAGAACAGGAGATGGAATCAATGATCTTATTTTTGGGGCTCTTTCACACCACCAGCACCAGGCCCACAGAGCAAGGAGTGAAGAGACATGTCCTTCAGCATCTCTGAATTGTGGGCTACTGTTTTACAATGTTAAATCGAAAGATTTACTTAACTACAAAAGGGGACATGCTCGCCAACAGCCATGCGCATTTACTCATTCATTTAATTATTTGAACTCCTGTTTTATGTTAGGCATTCTATTTTTTATAATTTACTTATTTTTGTTTTATGCACATTGGTATTTTGCCTGTATGTGTGTCTGTTTGATAGTCAGATCCTCTGGAACTAGAGTTATAGAAAGCTACAAGCTGCCATGTGGGTGCTGGGAATTGAACCTGGGTCCTCTAGAAGAGCAGACAGTCAGTGTTCTTAACCACTGAGGCTTCTCTCCAGCCCATATCACGGATTCTTTATGCACCTCTCATGAGCAAGGAAGGCCAAATAATAAACCCAAATTATGAAAAGATAAAAATTTTTACTAGTAACCTATCCCATTTATGATTCATGCCACATTTTCAAACAGGAAAATTAAATGTGAAGACTGCTGTACTTTCCAAATTTATTTTGTAATTCACGCCACTAATCCACAGATCAGTAAATAACAATCTACATATCCGTCAAAAATGTAAAGAATGAATGAAAGTATTTCATGGTCAGTTGACTTGAACAGCTGATAATCAAAGTAGGCAATTGCTTAATTGATCTGAGTTCAGATTAAATACCCCATCTCTCACCAACCATCTAAAAAAAAAATCTCTCCTTATTTCTTTGAATTTTCACCACTAAAGACTCAAGTAAGCTACTGAGATTTTTCTTAAGATACAGTCATTATTGCTTCAATAAGATTGTTCTCCCCTTCAGTTTGGCTTGTGAGCATTCTATAACTTCAAAGGATACGTCTGTCTGTATTAATAGCATAAAGAACAAGAAATCAGCTGATTCATGATGAGTAATTCCCTGGACACCTTTAGCAACTCTTCAAGTTAGTTGTGCATCAAGTTCTCCATATAAACAAGGAACAGAGATCAACTCGACAGAGGTCTGGGAGCGACTTCATTTGAAGAATTCTGTGCTTGTTATATTAGACTTATGAATGGTTCCAGTTTTATAACTAAGCAATGCTATTAAATACTTAACATCAGATAGCATTCGATGTGCAAACCTTAGAGGCCTAAGTCAAAAACTATTCTCTTTCATGAAGTAGGTCTATTATCTCCCATCTGAGGAAACCAAGTGCTCTGAAATGGAAAGGGTTTTCTGTCCTGGAAATCTGTTCAAGCACGGTCATCAATTACATTGGCCTTTTTCATAAAAGGTCAACACCTATATCTGCTGAATGAATGACAGATACAGGATACACTAGAGATATGACCTCACTCCAACCCTCCAAAGTTTTCACTCATGAGACGAAACGCATCGTTATCAAGGTGTAATGATGAGAGCAAACATTAGGTATCTATCTTCAACCTGACATTTACTTAAGGACTCGGACGTAACCATTAGTTCTATCCTTTCACTGGGACATTGTAAATTCATAAGTTTTTAATGACTTGATAGGGAATATCAACTACCCCAGCCATTGTTGAAACAGGATATTTTGTATGATATAAGTTCAAAGTACCTGTCATGAATGCTAGCGTTTGGAATGCAAGCCAGTGGGAAGTCAAAAGTAGCTCTCACTAAAGTTAACAAGACACCGGAGTCACCCAAACCAGGCTTAGGTTCTCACACCTGCTTTGACACAGCAAGCAAACGCAAACAGGGCCCAGAATGAAATCACTACGGGGTGTTCCCTTCTTTTTGCGAGCAAGAACTCATGGGTTAGCTTCTCTGTCATTTGAAAAATCATACAGGACACAGATTGGACTACATAGACTCGACAATCACCTATAATCTACGAGATAGGACTAATCCCACCGGGCTCGTTTCTCAAACACAATGACAAGACTAAAAAAAAAAGACAGAATTTGATATCTCTTCTTGAGTGGTTCCCTCTCAACCACTAAGATTTCTATCTTAGTTAGATTCTATCTAACTAAGAGAATACAGATGAGAAATCAAAATTAAAATTTCTACTGACTCTATAAAACTGACTTTGGATAGTTTTAGTAAGATGAAGGCAACTCGATGTGTATAAAGGGTATTAACTATGTACATAAATATATACATGCATGTATAAATTTATAATATATATTGAATTTGTGTGCATTGTATAAAACTAATTGTTTTGTGGTGCATCTCTTTCTTTATCCATCTCCAACTCATCACAAAATTCCTAAAGGGAGCACCGCATGATTTTCATATGTATTAGACTGATAATTACCCTGAACAAATTAATCTACTACATGCACATTATCTTTAGATGCATCAACACTTAAAAACTCATAAGCCATTCCTAGCTCGTCATATGCTTTTTGTGTTTATCTTTTTGTGAAGGGTGTGATGATGGAAACATAGCACCTCATTTTACAAATGAAGAGAGCCGTGCCAAGCCATGTGTCACTTACAGGTGTCTCCATCACAGAAACAGGGACCGGGTCTCCCATCTGCTCAGCCACAGCGCACGGCGTTCTTTCCACCGTCCCATGGGTCATGGGTCATGTCACATCACAATACATTACTCACAGTCTTTGCAGAAAGTAAAATAACACATGGCTTAAATTAGGAATGGCGTGTGCCTGTGTGTGTGCGGGTGTGTGTGCGTGTGTGTGTGTGAGATAGAAATAGGAACACTTCATGGAAATGGTGATGCCAACAGATGGCATCCCTTGGCACGTTGCAGGTTATGTAGGGGATCTAGAGACAGAATCCAGTCTTCTAAATCATAAGTCATCTAGGAGGCTGCGCATTTAGGTTTCCCTGGGTGTGATACTGGTTAGAAGGTTTGTTTGTTTGTTTGCTTGCTTGCTTTTTGGTTTTTTTTTTTCTTTTTGCCTTTTGAAGGTTGTGGGTATGAAATAGACTGTGTGACTGTAAAGAGGGAAATATCTACCAGCCCTAAAAGACCATTTCTTTCCTGACTCTCCTTCTGGTCCAGAACATAGCTCATGCTTAGCTCATGCTCTTGAGACAATCAAGCCATTTAGCACACAGACCCCTCTCCTCCCACACAGCACCCAAATGCCAGTTTTAGCTCTTCTGATTCATTGTTCACTTTCTCCATTCATGACTTGTAATTGAGTCCAACTGCTTATTGATTTCTGGTCAGATATTTTAATTTGACTTGTCCTTTTGGTTCCTCAGAATCTGCTCGCATTTTCTTGCAATCCAATTGCTTCTTCTTCCAGTAGAGGGTTACCAGGGAATTAGCATTCCTTTACTAAATGCACTTGCCTTGTCTGCTCCCACCCTGACTGCTCTCTTCTTTCACCTTCTCCCGGTACCCACACACATCTTCCACGCAGCTGCTTGTCACCACTCCATCTTCACTGTGGAGCATCTTCTCTGCTTGCCTGAACTTTTCCCTCATTGTTTTGTATTTATTGTTGGTCTGGCATTCCCAGCTGCAACATAATCTTTAAGTGCGAGAATCGCGTTGAAGAACCTATTGAACTCTGCCCACTTCCTATACACTTTAGCATCTTGTGCGCTACAGCAGATGACAACCTTGGCTGTGGGACAGTCCAGGCGGGGTAGATGGTGAGAGTACCGATTGCATCCAGGTGGTACTGACAGTAGCATCAGTGCCTCCTCTAGACCTGCATCTCAGGTGCATCACTCCTTTACATCAGTAAATGCTGGGTTAATACGAACTACTTCTACTGCAAATCAAGCCGGTCCTTCCTCGCTAACCTGGGTCCTACACACAAGCCACTTGCCACCAGGATGACAACCATTTTACTTTCCTTTCGCGTTCTGGAGACACAGGCAAATGAAAATTTCACTTACTTATAATTCATCTGTTTTTCCTACCATGAGAGACGATCTCATTATTTTCCACAGGTGGTAACCCTTTCTAGGCTTAAAAGGAGATGTAATAACCCAGTGACACTTGGGAGGCCCCCTCCTAATGTCTCAGCCATCCCTAGACTCCACCCAAGCTTAGAAAATATCACTAGGGTCCCAGGGGCCTCGAAGCAGAGGTTTTGAGATGGTTGGACTTTTTCACCAGACTATCTCTTGGTCCCTACTCAGAGGGAAGAGGACAGGATGCCACCCGAAGCACCAGTTCTCCTCACTGGGTGCTGGCTCCTAAGGACCTGCCTCTCTTCTCTTCCCTCCGGTGGAGATCACAGCCAGAGGTTCTCAGCCAACTGGCCTTAACTTTCCAGGTGAAGAGAAATATTTCCTCCTGTGACTTCTTAAAATAGGAAACAACAGGTCCCAAGAGAAACGGTTTGGTTTTTTGTTCTGTTTGTTTGTTTTTTCATTTCTTTTTGCTTCCTCGTTGTAAATGGAAGAGTCACAGAAACATCTCAGAAGAGGCTGCTTTTCTGTCCCAGTTTCAGCTACTCTCAAATGGAACAAAAAAGAGAAAAAGAAAAGGGTTGTGTGTGTGTGTGTGTGTGTGGTGTGTGTGTGTGAGAAATAATTCCTCCTAGGCCACTTCTAATCTCCACAAGAATCCTGTCTCTCACTTGTTCCTGGAAAACACACACACACACACACACACACATACACACACACACACACATACACACACACACCGGGTAGGGGGCACTGGGAGGGAATATTGCTCTCCTGCTGTGCATGGAGTTCCCTCCTCTGCCTCCTGCTGGTTTCCTCAGTTCAGACTCCCAGTTCTCCTCCCACCTCACACACCTGCTATGTGTCCCAGCCTACACCTTCCCCTGGCTCTGCTCCTGGCACCTGAGCAGCCCAGAAGCTGGCCTGCGGGGTCCCTTTCCCCCCTGGGGCCTCAAGCACACCCAGGGAAACCTTCAGCAGGTGCAAGCTGGAGGCGGGATCTTAACTTGGCTGTCTCACTCTTCCGATCAGGGTTCGCAGGACTCCAGCACCTTGTCTTTCCTCTTGATCTGCAGCTCCCAGAATGGACACTTACCTAGGGTGAGGGCCAGGAGCAGCGGCAGGGAGTTGACGCTGCTGCCCGGGGCGGCCGGGTCCATCAACGGTGCTTTGCAGGGCAGGGTAGTCCCTGGACAAGTCTCACCGCTCCTTCTTCCTGCCCTTCCCGGGGCCCGGCACGGAGAGGGTGCTTGGAAATAATCCCTGAGCCAGGAGGAAATGAAACTACACAGCAGGCAGCCTGGTTACAGGGCAGGGAAACACCCGGGGCGGGCAGCCAGCGGGCTCCAGTGTCGCCCGAGCACAGGGAGCCTCCTATTTATCCTGGAGCCTTCTGCACACACCCCCGGAGAGGCGCACCACTTGGTGTTGGTAGCCTGCACGCTGCTCCCACCCAGCTGCCCCACACCCATACCCACACCCAAGGACATATTCAGATGGCCCTGGGGCCAGCTCACCCACTCCCCCTGCTGGGTCTCACCTGACTGTTCATTTCTCTCCCCCTGGGGGAGTAAACAAGGTAAACTAGGCCCAGAAGAGTGGAAGAGGATGACCTGTGCCCCAGAGTGTGACCTAAACTCATGGAGCCTTCTGGGAAAATCAGAGCCCAAACTCTTTTAGAACTTTGACTTTACTCCTTCTGACTTATGGCTAGAGTCAAAGAGACCAGAGCCAAGTTCACTGAGAAAGCTCAGGCTTTTGACGGTGGACACAGGCAGGCAACTTCTAGAATTCCTGAATTAGATAATATCTCACTTTTCGGTGTCTTCTATTAATTTATTGATGATCCGGGGGTTTTAGCTTACCAAAATCTACTTTAGAAATTTCATGTATTAACTGGATGTGGTGTCGCATGCCTGTAATCCAAGGTAAGGCGGAGGCAGGAGGATAGCTCGTTCTCAGGGTCAGCCTGGCCCACAAAGCACAATTTTAGCTCAGAAACTAACTTACTAACAAATCAACTAAGTAAACAGATAAATAAAAGAACTTCATTTATATTTTATTTATCCATTATATTTTACTTATTTGCTGTCTTAATTCGAGTTGGATCTTTCCAAATAAGATTTTTTTTTTTTCTGTTGGTTTTTGTTTTTGCCCTACCTCATCCTGCCCTGTTATGGGAAATTGTTATGCACCAAACAGTTTCTGGATTCCAGTGACACACTCAGCAGACTCCAAAGAGGTAAAAAGCTTCCAGTCATCTTACTTTATATTACAAACAGATTTGTGTCTGAAATGACCAAGGGGTTTGAGTCTTGTGTACTGATCTGCTGATCTTGTAAAAGCAGTATATGTAAGCCACTTACATTCAGAAATTGTATTACTGATATCCAAAAGTACAACAAACATTTTTTCCATATAAAATGTAATTCAAGTATCTGTCCCTTCTTTCCCATCCCATTGTATGAATTAAGCAAGTCATTTTATTTCTAAACCAATCCTAATTATTTTAGTGCCTTAGGCAACTAATGTACCTGGGAGAATGAAAATCGGCTCTTACATCGGTTTTTAGATCCATGTATTCTAGTTTCCCTCTTACAGCCTGGGAGAGAGGGCTTTCCCAGAGCTAGAGCATTGCAGGACTCTGGATAGAAGGTCACACACCACAGATGCAAGGAGCAGAGTAGAGGGAGCCAAGCCTAGCACCTCTCTGTCCTTTTTTCTTCCTGGCATCTTCTCCCTCTCTTAGACTGAGGAACTCTCTGAGATGGCACCATAGTAGACATCTGCCTCCCCTACCCTCATCACCAACAGACTGCCTCAGTCCTCTTTTCCTACCCTGGTATCTGTAAGTGCTAATAAAAAAGAAAGCACACCTAAGCAAAACGTACTGAATGCTTGTTGGTAATTATAAAGGACCAGGACATGATATACGTATTTAGCATTCACAGCATTCAAATGGTAAATTAACTTTTTCAGGCCACTAGAGGATGAAATAGTGTAATTTAACATACTAACTGGGTCACATAAATTAGTATCTTTCCATGAGAGCTTTATTTACTGACAGAAATAAAATAAGTGCTCCCAAGAATATGTCCCCTAGATTTGCTGGCACCAGAGAGAAAGTCTCTTCAAGGTCAAGAGAATCTCCCTCTCTTCTACTCTCTCCCTTCTCCTTCTTCCCTCCCCTCTCTGCTTCCCTTCCCCTTCCTCCCTTCCACCCCCCCAAAAAAAATCTCTCTACTTGTTTGTGGAGGAATTGTATCTGAAATCCAAGCTTGAATTTTGGAAAGCTGGAGGTAAGCCTGATCTTCCTACGTCCTTGTTCGTGTAGCTAGGGTATATATCAAGTCTTTAGGTCATAAGCTGGACTCTAACCAGAGAAGAAAAGCTCAAGTGATACAGGAGTCACAAAATGGAACTTGCATCTACCAAGAGCTAGATGTTATTTGGATGACTTCATCCCTGGGCCAGGATTAGTCAGGCCAGCCCTCCCAAATCTGGTATGAGGCTGAAGAAGATTCCTTTGAAGGGCCTTTAAGTGTCAGCCTTTTCCTCTTCCCACACAGAGTAGCTTCCATCAAGGACATTCCTCCCCCTCCTCTGGACAAGACAAAATAAACCCTTAGTTATTTGTGGGCACAACATATAAACAGACACACGATGATGTAACGAGAATTGCAGAATGCATTTATTCTGGGTCAACATAGTCTCCAAATTTTGACTGTAGACCATAGATTCAACATCTAGGAAGGCTTACTAGTGGCTTCCGGTATGGCTTAATTCAAGAAGAGTGAGTAAATGAAAATCCTTTTAAAATATATTGTTTCAATAGAATGGTGGAAGGAAGTTTTTAAAGTATTGAGTTACTGTCTAATAAAATATTGATTAAAAATCACTGTTCAAAATATCTATTTACTTGTGTTTTGCAATCGAATTATTCTGTGGGAGGAGTCATTGCTGTTTTGTTTTGTCTTTTTTCTTGCTCACTTTGGGGTACCTTCCTGTTCGGTGTTTTGGGGGGTCACCTTTATATATCCATGCCTGTCCGACTTGCTATCTTTTCAAAAGAGAAGCTAAATGAGAGGTTAGAGAATCTCAAACATACCCACCCATGAGACGTTAAATCTGACAGTTTTGATTGGCTGTTTTATACTTTTTTAAATCAAATTATTCATGCTATAAAAAAATCCTCATTAAAAAGAGGGAAGGGCAAATTAAGCAGTCACCTGAAGAGCACAACCTTCAATTCTCTCTGTGACAATGTCACAAATGAAGGAACCACAATATTTCACTTCTCTGAGCCACACTTTTCTCGTCTACAGAATCTACAATAATGATTAACATAGTTTCCATGGCACACAATGATAGATACTTCTAAGGCAAAAATCTGGTATATTAGAAAGCATTCAGTGAATTAGAGTTGGCATGTTATTAAACATTAGAAGGTTCATAGAGAAAGCTAAGAAGAATTGGTTTTCATTATAATAGTTGAGCTGGAGTGAAGGAAACAGCAGAGAAAGGCTATGCTGAGATAATACATCCAGCTGAGGTTCCTGGGATCTGGGAAATAGTGTGCCATCTCAGACTCCCTTAGGCCCCAGGTCTTTTTCTCCTTAGTTGACAAGGCAGCACATGGCCCAGAATACAATATTTTACTCAGCAATGTCTTAGCTAGGTTTCTATCACCATAATTGAATTACCATAGACTTGATGATTAATGAAGAGTGGGATTTTTTCTTACTTAGCTCATAGTTATGGATCTAAGAGTATGGCAACAGTACATGATCAAGGCCTTCCTCATATGGTAGTGGGGTGGGCACCAAATGACAAGACAGAGAAGGCATTGCTTGGGCCTCATTTTCTACTTACAAAACCACAAATACTGTTGTGACTTCATGGAATCCTAATCGACACGTCAGAGCCCCGCCTTAACGTATAATTAACATAAATGACTTTTCAACACATGAACTTTTGTTGGGAATATTCAAATACAGAATTGTTGCCCCGGTCCTACAAACCCATGTCCTTCTGCAATGAAAACTATGCTCATTCAGTCTCAGTAGTCCCAAAGTCTTAATTAAATCGGCACCAGTTTAAAAGTCTAAAGTCCAAAGTCTCATTTGAATTAGATTCAAGGCTGGATTAATCCTGGGCCAAATCTCACCAGTTCTGAGACTATGAAATCAACAGAAGTTACGTACTTCCAGAATACAGTGGTAAGACATCCCCATTCCAAAAGAGAAAACGTGGCAAAGAAAAGGGAGCAATAAGGCTCAGAAGCTCCAAATCCCGACAGAGAAAATAATGCTGTCTCATATTAGACCCCATACTTCACACAGGAGTCTCTGTGATCTTCCTGGGTTCATCCATGCTTCAGGATGATATCCTGTCCAGACTGCCATTGTATCTCTATAAGCCTGGATTCTCAGAGGTATTCCCATGATTTCAGGACACATTGCCCTAAAAGGGCTTTGTGCAGCAGATCGACCCCTCCAGGTTCCACCTGGGCCTCTGAGCCATCGTGGCATCCTTTGATAGAGAGGCAGGCATGCCCTCACAGCTTTGCATTCCTCAGGCCTGCAGAATAGGCACCAGCTAGCCCACAGAGGCTAGCTTCCCAGAGCAGCCGGTGGGCAGTCACTTCAGGTCATTTGGCCACCAGCCAGAGCAGAAATGGTGGAAGAATTTGGGTAGCAGAGATCTGAGGCTCTCATGTGAAGTGAGTTCATTAACCCTGGGTTAATGCCCTGAAGCCATTCTTCCCACCTAGTGCTTGTCTGTGGTGGGAAGGGCACACTTGCAGGTCTCTGAAATGCCAAGTCCTTCATTCTTCTGGTGATCCCTTCTATCCATATTACAGTCCTAAGTAAGAGGTCAGCCTTGGTTTTCGCTCCTGAAAGTGTTCCTTCATTTCTGCCACACAGCCAGGCTGAGGATTTTCCAAATCTTTCTGCTCTCTTTCCCTTTTTATTATAAATTCATCTTTAAGTCATTTCTTTGCTCTCTCATTTTTCCTTTATGGCATTAAATTAGTCTCACAGTAGCCTGAGTGCTTTAGTGCCTAGAATTACCTCTGAACCCGATATTCTGTCTTACCTGCTCCAGAGTCCTACATTCCACAAAGTCCGAGAGCCTAGACCCAGTGCAATCAGGTTCTTTGAAACATTATAATGAAGTAGACTTTAATCCAATACTTTCTTCCTCAGTTCCATTTGAGATGTCATCAGAACCTTGTTTGTTATCAGAAATGCTATCCTCCAAGAAGTTCCAGGCTCTCCCTAGACCCCACAGAATCTCATCATAATCACATTCAGTTCAAAACTGCCCCCACTCTACACATGACCCAGTTCCAAAGCTAATATCCAATGAGCAGCAGCTCGCCCCTTATGTCAAGGTTCCCGAAGCTTTGCATGACTAACCCCTGCCTTTCCACAGCTTCTTAGGGAAGAGAAATAAATAAAGGAGCAAGAAGAAGAAAACAGCAGAGAGATGGAGAACCTTGGGTTTTAAATAATTCCTTAAAGGCATTTCTTAGAGGAAGAATGAAATTTTAAAAATTGAAGGAACAGTAAGAAAGGTGATATCTATAGTTGAAACACAATCACGTCATATCCTTCCCTTGTTTTCATGTGAAACCATCAAAATTCTTAATCTGATGACTGATCTCAATTGTCAACCTGATGACATCCCTGGGAGATAGATGTCTGGGCATGCCAGTGAGGGGTTATCTTGATTAGGATAATTGAGGTGGATGACTCACCATGGACAGCACCATTCCCTGGCTGGGGCCTTGGACAGAGAGCACAAGTGTCCATCACTCTTTGATTCTCTACCCTGGATGTGATGTGGCCAGCTGCCTCATGCTCCTGCTGCCTTGGCTTCCTGCCGTAGTGGGCTGCACTCTGGACTGTGAGATGAAATAAACCATTTCTCCCTTGAATTGCTTTTGCCAGGGCATGTTATCACGCAACAGAAGAAACCAAGACACATATTTTAGCCTGGGTGAAACTAAGACTCTCCCAAACAATTCAGTTATGACCTCCGCCTAACTATCGTTAGCATTTAAGCTTTTCCCACAAAAAATAATATGTTCTTTCAATGATATCTCTAAGTTGCTTTCTTATTTCTCTAAAGTATTTTTTTAGCCTGGTATTATTTATCTATCTATCATCTTTCTATAGATACAGTACTGTAAATGCTAACACTGATGTAAAATATTCAGAAATTAGTTTAAAATGCAATATACATCACACATGCTCATATTTGATTCTCAAATGGCCAGCCCAGGGAAGCAGGAAATACAGTGCAGTTGTGCCTGAGGAAGAAGGGAGAAAGGACCTGAGAGAAATATAGTCTCTGCCATTGTTAGAAAAAGAAATGAAACATGTATGAATACATACCTGCTGGATAATAGCATTGGTTTGTCATTTTTTTTAAAACATACCTGCCACCAAGAAAATTATATTCTTGCTGGTGTTTGCTCTAGACCAGAATTTTAATACACATAACAAATAATATGTGTACATTTCTCTGGAAACTATAAAATTACATATAGGTGTGAAGTGCTGTGATTATTTCTCATTTTAACTTCTTGCATCAAAAAAAGAAAATCCCATCACATATTGAAAATGTACTGGCTTTACCAATCACAACTGATTTAGAATTTATCAATTCTAAGGTATACACTGTCTTAGACTGTCACACCTTGGACAGTAATATACAACTGTTTGCTGTCAAGCAGGAGCTACGGTGATGTTGTTACCACATTGCGCAGTCCCAAAGGTGAGGAGAACCCCTATGGACCACAGTATAGCACTAGGGCATGTAATCCCATGGATGCCTTTACTCCATAAAGGAGGGTCTGTGTGGGAAATCAGGATCTTCAGAATTTAAAGTGGGGAGTTCTGAGGAAAAGTAGGGGCTGAATTTTGTTAAGTTTAGAAAACAATAAGATTATCACTTTAATTCCTTGTTAATGTGTACATAATACTACATGTGACAAAAACGTGTGACTTCTTCTAAAATATTTCTTTCATTTAGGATAAAAGTAAAATTCTAAATAATAAGCATTCATCAAAATTTATTTTTAATTGAAGAAATGCCTCCCTTAATTCCCATTAAAAGTGGTATTCAGAATTACAAATGTCACTGATACTCACTAATTGGAGGGCTTGTAGTCCTTTGGCAGAGCAGGCTACCACCTCAGCTGTGTGATTTTAGAGATTAAACAAGCCACATGCCATGAGATGTGCTGAAATCTCCTTTGATTGACTAAGATTATTTTCTGTGTTAAGCAAAGTTCCCAAAGACACTGTGTGAAAACTAGGAAGTTGTTATCTGAGAAAGGCAACTGGTTAAAACATCAGTGCCTACTGGCATGACCTTGGGCTGCTGCTGGGGCATCTCTAACCGCTGGGGCATCTCTAACCGCTGGGGTATCTCTAACCGCTGGGGCATCTCTAACCGCTGGGGTATCTCTAACCGCTGGGGCATCTCTAACCGCTGGGGCATCTCTAACCGCTGGGGCATCTCTAACCGCTGGGGCATCTCTAACCGCTGGGGCATCTCTAACCGCTGGGGTATCTCTAACCGCTGGGGCATCTCTAACCGCTGGGGCATCTCTAACCGCTGGGGCATCTCTAACAGGGAAGGAAAAAGCACAGCAAGAGTCAAATGAGTGAGGAAAAGCTGAAATGAGTGCTTTACCCTCCATATTCATCTTCCATCCATGATATGGTGAAGAAAGGTTCTTATTTTGGAGGTCCCATTATCAGCTGGCTACAGTGCTTTGAAACTGTGGAGGGAATACATGGTGACAGAAGTGCTTGGTAGATAAAAGCCACTTGCCTCAGTGGCTCAGAAGCAGGAAGGGGAAGGGATCTGGCCTCACAGTTCCCTTAGGTGTTGTGACCACAATGATCTAAGGAACTCCTTACTCAGCCACATGTGTTAAAAGACCCGTGGTCTTCTACTGGTGCCACACTGGGAACAAGCCTGTACCACACTGATCTTTGGAGGACTCAAGACCCAGACAAGATCAAGTTACGTGATCCTTTTTTTTTTTATGGTCCATTTTAATCTTACCTATCTTTCTTCCTGCCTCAGATTCCTATTGTGGAAGCTTATTTTTAGTTATGTATAAAATGGTTGTTTTGTGTACTATCAGGTGAGGGGCTGCCTAGGTCTTTGCATTTTGTATTGTCTGCAGGTGTTGGATTTATGTAGGGGATCACTGATTGGTCATGATCTGCACAGGCTATCAGTAGAACACCCGAGGAGTTCTGTATCAATAAAAACACCTGATCTGAGATGCTCCAGGTTCCACTGTCCAGCATGACCCTTGCCATGATGGTGGTCCCCTCTGCTGAGGTCTGGCAGGGTTTGCATCAATGAATATTCCTCCATGTCTCCTGCTGAACCACCACAGTAGTCCTCCTACAGATTGTAGGAGAAAGGTCTATAGAATTTCATTGGAAATATACATCTGTATGGCATAGTCCTGGACTGACGACCAGGTGTAGAGCTGAACTTGGGGAAGATGGACTGTCTTTCTTCTTCATCTATATTTGTGTAGGTGAAATCGGAATAAATTAAGCAGAGAAATGGTGGTAATGTCAGATACTAATTTTACAAAACCCCTCTATGTCACTTACCCCTATCTTATAGATGTGAAAATAAGACTAAGGTAAGTTAATTCGTTTGCATTAAGCAATGTGTTATGCAAGTAGTCCTGGCTGTCATTTTCAATAACTCAGAACACAAATTTTGCTTACAGAAGATGAGTGTTGTTAAGCTGTGGAAGCAACAGCAAGATTTGGAAGACAACTGCATGCATGACATGACCAACCTGCATTCAGGACAGCGACAACACATATACTAATTAAGGAAGCCTCCAGTCCCTAGTCCACTCTTCTTCCCAGCTTGTGCTGGAATGCAGGGTTTCCACATTGGTGATATGATATGCTATCACTCCAACCACAATCGGACAGTATTGATTGCTCTTAAAAATACTAGTCCATGGCAAGCAGGATGTTTCAGTGGGTAAAGGCACCTGCCGCCAAACCTGAGGACTTGAATTCAATCATCAGAATTCAGGAAAGTAGCAGGAAAGAACCAACTCCTACAAGTTGTC
Organism: Cricetomys ansorgei; assembly: GCA_026225945.1. Classification (NCBI taxonomy): domain Eukaryota; kingdom Metazoa; phylum Chordata; class Mammalia; order Rodentia; family Nesomyidae; genus Cricetomys; species Cricetomys ansorgei. The sequence goes on along the minus strand of JAMJFZ010001036.1, from coordinate 6,868,921 downwards.
CTTGGACCTGTATAAGACCAATATGGCATGCATTCACACACCCAAAAGTTTAGGAATTAAAAAAAAAAAAGGTAGATTAATCTAGGCTAAGTTTGGGGTATTCCAATGCAGATAAATGGAATCTAGAAAAGTTACTAGCAATGAGCATGGTAGGCAATTCTTTCTCCAGTAGGAAGGAAGACTTCTGAAAAGTTTATAAGAATGATATAGAAAGTTTACTACACTTCCCAGCTTCTAGATTAGCTCTCGAAAAGGGGAGATGTACTTCAAAGGTTTAACTGTAGGAACAAGAGACCCAATACATGTCAGCATACTCTCGGCCAATTAAATTGTTAAAGCAATTGGTTCAACATGTGATTATTAGGGAATTTTCCTAGACAATGCGCAATGAGCCAAGCAGGATGACACCGAAGAAGCACGTGCCTGTTTCTCTTGCACAGCCCCCTTAGTTGTTTGCTAATTTAAAAAAAAATCAAGTGCACGGGGCACACTATGAGCTCGTGAGTGCAATGCCCACGGAAGCCAGAGATGTCAAATCCCTTGGAGGAGGAGTTACATGTGATTGCGAGCCTCTGCTAATCCATCTCCCCAGACCCTTCTGAGTCACATTCTAATTCTGTCACCTAAATTTTATTACATAGATTTCGAAAGGGGGTAAGGAGGCCAACTCTAAGGACCAGAATTCTGACACTTAGATGGGGACAAAACTGGTCCATCCAGTCTATCCCCTTCACCCTGTGCCTTGTCTTGGGCTGGTGATGATTCAAACTTCTCCAAATGAGTGTGCACTCACCACTGTGAAGGAAACAGACTTGCTGACCTCTCTGGCTCTCCACCTCTTGGGCCATGCCAGCATTCTTTGTTAACGATGAAGTAAAAGGGATGTACAAGGAACTTCCCTGTCATGGTTTGCATGTGAAATGATCCCCATGGATTTGTGTGTCTGAACACTTGGTTCCCAACTTGCGGTGCTGCTTTGAGAGACGGTGGAATCCTTTGACTTGGACTCTAATTGGTTAATGAAGACTATGGGGTTGAGTGTTGTAGAAGTTTATTTTTAGTTCTATATAAAATAATTGTTTGATGCACTGTTGGGTGAGGGGCTACCCTAGGTCTTAGCATTTTGTATTGTCTGCAGGTGGTGGGTTTCTGTGGGGGATGTTGAATTGCTTATGGTCTACATGTGCTATCAGTAGAACACCTGAGGAGTTCTGAAAGAATAAAACGCCTGACCTCAGACACTCAGAGTACCACTGTGAGTACGGCACTGGCCATGATGGTAGTTCCCTCTGCTGAAGGCTGGTAGAGTTTACACCTATGAAAAACACCTCCCTATCATCCTTGCTGAGCTCTCACAGCAGCATACTACTACAGCTGAGATCTAAAGGTTATAGCCCAGCCCTACTTCCAGGTTGAACTTTCTATCTTCATAGTATTCAAATTTCAGTATGTGGTGACAGTCAAGATTATCTCAAAGTTATCCTCAGATCAATCACAACCATAAGAACCACTGGCATAGGAGAGTATGAGGAAACAAGACATTAGAAAAGGAGGGAGATGTATACTCTGAGACTCTTGATTCCTGAGAATGAATTTTACATAAAAATAGGGCATGGGAACTGAAGTGGAATGATTTGGGGAGCTACGTTGCAAGCAAGTGGCCAGATGAAGAGTATCCCCCTTGCAACAGTCTCAGCAGAAAGGTTTTATTCCTATTCATGTTCCTATGCTCTTGTTCATCAGATATACGTTCATTAGATACCTTGGATGCAGGCTTATATTAGGGAGTGTTGGTGTTACCCACGTGGAAACATTCTGTGGTATCTTTCATCAAAATATAGTCTTATTTGTTCTGGAAATTGTAAGTGTTTCTATTCTTCTCACCTATGATATTCTACTTAACTAAAGGCTGGGGAAGACTTTCTTCAGTTAAAGATACATGAATGTATTTATTAACTTTAAATCACTGTGATTAAATACTGGAGACAACTCATTCATAAAGGAAAACAAAGTTTTATTTTGGCTCCTAACTATGAAGATTCCATTCTCAGATCAGATGGGCCTATTGCTTAGGGTGTGTGGTGAGCGTAGCTTGACGTGGAGGGGACACATTGTGCAACAAACCACTCACCTCATAAAGCAAGAAACAGAAAGGGAGGGAACAGGTTAGTAAATCAACTTCAAGGGTATGCCTCCAGTGATCTAACTTATCTAAGTGATCTGATCTAGCCCTTGCCTCCCAGGTTCTACTACTACCCAATATCCCTTCTATGAAGACCAAGAATGTACACACATGAGTCTTTGGGAGACATTGACTCAAACCACAACAGTAAAACTCTCATTACTCTGCTAAAACAGTAGCTGGGTGTTTGCTGATGCTTACTACGTACCAGGAATCATTCTACCCACTTTACATACATTAACTTTTGAAATCTATAGCCAGGATATTGTGAACTATATTCTCTTGTTATACTCATTTCACATTCACATTTAATGAAACCAGAACACAGAAGATGCATACCAAGTTATAACAGGTGGCAGAAGTATGCTATAGGCAAGTGCCAACTCCGAGTACATTCTTCAAATCCAGTGAGTTTCGGGAAACTGACTTGGAGAAAGTCAGTATTCGTGGGGCTAAGATAAGGTCAGTCTTGTTATTTTATTGTATTTAATTTTTCCCACTGAGGAAAACACCTGAAGAGATGTGAAAACTGAAGTGTGGAGATCTTGAGGTTTTCCCATGCCTTTGATGAATTGGAGTGGTGTAATTTAATTTCATCCTGATTGTATCTCAAGACATTAGATCCAAAAGGAGCTCAGGGTGATCTAGTGAAATCATGTCTGAAGGAATGAAGACCCTGAGGCTTATTTTTAATAATCCACAAAGAGAAGAACACATGTGTTGCAGGTGATGGATTGCTAAACTTAACAGACCTAAGAGATTTCTTGCTCCTGAAACACCCGTCTCTGTATGTTTAGCTTTCAACAGAGAGGACAGGAGCAAGGAGGGTAGGAAGAAGGTGGCTGGCATGACAAATGTCTTCGAATACTTGAAGAACTGTCACGTGGGAAATGAATCATACTGATACCTGTCAGTCCCAAAGGCTGCAGTGACTCCCTAAGAGTTGGAAGCAGGTGAATTTTAGATTCACTATAAAAAAGAGAACAGTCTAAGAGGCTAATAACACACTACATTTCTGAGGAACACAGTAAGTTCTTGGCACTGGGTGTATATCTACTGTGTGTTGCAAAGGAAATTCAAGTCATTTCATCTCCCTAACCTGGAGACTCCAAGACTCCCAGACTAGATTACTCCAAGGAGTCTTTTCTCAGCCCCCAAATGCTAATACAACATAATAAGATTTATTCCTTCAATATGGTTTTAATGTGACCAGATGGTCACTAAGGAACCATCTGCCATAAAATTAGACATTAAGAAATAATTTAAATGAATTAACTTGCAAACAGCTGACAATCCCTCCACATTCTAGGCATCTTCAGATTGTAACACAGTACTTTGGGGTTATGGCCCAAGACATTTATACGTTCATCTGTACCCATAGAAACCCAAAACAAATCCTAAAGTGTATTTATTACAAATCCTGGACTGTTGATCTCAAAAACAATACGATCTCATAGTTTCTACATTCTGTAGCTTATCCACAAATTCAAGCTACTGTCAATTAGAAAATCATTCTAATGGAAGTCGCATTAAATTTTGACACGATATGAACAGATACCTGTAGATTATCTAGATATGTTCTTACGTGTGCGCCTAAGGGCACAAAGTGATTTGACACAGCAATAAGAACATCAGAAGGCGTTTATATGGAACAAATATTCATACACAAAAGAGCTTGGGGGCAGGGTTGTTTTTAGCTACAATTGTTGCCTAGAAAAATAATTGGTGAGCCTGAGACCTCATCTAGACTGGAGAGCTATTAGTGAAAGAGACTTGGAGCCATGGTGACAAATGACATTTATAAGCCTTAATAACACTTAAGTAGAGCAAACTATCAAAATGAGCCATCCAACAGATCTCCTAAAATAAATAAATGACCCTCAAATAAATATTCTTAAGTTGAGATTTTTAAGATTTTAAGTCAGTCTTGGAACTAGAATAAAAATATCAAATTTTTTAATTTTTGAAACTTATTTTGTGTGCATAACTCTATGTGTCTGCACATGAGATTTTTTATGACTAAATTCAATCAATAATCTAGCACACTAAAGGATTGGTATCCCTTCAGGTTAATCTAGACTTATGTATTGCCATGTTTTGTCATCTCAGGGAAGAGAAAGCAGTTATTCCCTCCTTTAGAAATTTATTTAGCAGAAGACAGGATGGTAAGAAACTTAAACATTATTATAAAAACCTTCACTCCACCTTCTTGGCATATGTATTTCCATATATTTCCATAAATGAAGGATATATTTATACTGCTGTTATTCTCAATCAGCTCCTTATTAACATCTGAAATACTTCTCTTCATGAATCAAAATGATACCTGTGCTAACAATAAGCATTTCTCATGGCTTTATGAAGAAACTGTTTCCAAATGTGCTTATATCCAGGAAAAGAGTCAAGCTGCCTGCACCAGCTTAGGGGATTTTCTGAAATGCCCTCCTCAGAAAGAAGAATGTAAGGCAGCTAAAGATGGAAAGCATCATCTCTTCCACCCACCTCTTCCCACCCTGATGTCCTGTCCTGTGCTCAAATGCTGCTGAATCAGCCTAGATCTTAACGTCTCTGCAGGCAGCACTAAGTTGACTGGCTTTCCTAACCCAGCATCATGTCTCTGCTCAGTCCCTTACCATATAAAGTGACGAATAGTAACTATACCATCGTTGTTGGACTCAGCAGAAATAAAATGTGTGAGTGCACAGGACCTGCTTTAACAAGAGATCAGCACATAGAAAGCACTTAAGAAGTGTTAACTTCATAGAAAAGTTCGTACCCTCTGCTGGGCCAAGGCTTCTGAATCATCCTCCAGCAGAGATGCAGATCAACCAAGACCCATCTATACCAGCCAACTCAGGATAACTCAGTGGTTGTTTTGTTTTAAATTAGATCTTGCTATTCCTCTATTCCCCATCTCTTTTCTCCCTTCTTTCTCCCTCTTTCCTCTTCTCATCATTCTCGTTCCTCTTCTCTCCCTTCCTCCCTCCCCCCTCTCCGTCTGTTCTCCCTCTGTGTCTGTCTCAGTCTCTGTGTCTTCCTCCTCACAAATACACAGCAAAAGACTTCAATAAAGCCCTTCCGAGCGCATGACCCCCCCTTTCCTAGACCTCATCTCAACATCTCTCCCAGTGCTTTGCTGAGCTTCAGCTATGATGACAGAACTCAGAAGGAGCCCTCATACCCTAAAGGAGGACCTCTGGGTCAATCATCCCTTCTTCCTGTGAGATCATTTTCTACCTCTCTCTGCAATCTTCATCACTCTCTTCTTTGTCTGCTTTGCTTAGCCTAGATGACACTACATTGCATGTTTCACCACTATATATATATATATATATATATATATATATATATATACATACATGTATACATACATGTATATTTCTTTTTCTGAAAGAATGGCTGGCACACAACATGATGGATATTCATGTTTATCCTATACAACAAGTAAGTAATGAATGAGCATGTTCCCAACATGCATGGCCTCAGTGTATATAAAAGCTCTGAATATAGACTCTGACTTTCCTTTGGGTCTGGTCTCTGATGAAGTCCTTCACATACTCCACTTTTCAGGCACAATGAAATGAACTAATTGGACTGCTTGCATTTTCCTGGCTACACAGGTAGATATCTTCCACTGACCCAAATGTATGTGCTCTCTTACTCAGTTGCAAAGCTTTCCACTTCAGGATACTGCCTCATCTTCCTAGCTTCTTTGAGCTTCGAATTCCCGGTAGAAGATTTCCTTACTACTTTGTGTCTGCTTTAGTCTGGAGAGGGTTCTAACTCATCAAGATGGTGGCTGTATTGATTTTATTTGTTTCTGTGGTTTGTTGCTCTTAACCAGACTGTGAACAACAAAAAGGCAGAGAACCTATTCATATCCTCAGCACCATGCATGATACAAAATGTGTCACATGGATCATAGACACTCTGTGTATCTATGGATATGATCCATAGCAGTGGGTGAAAGATGGCCATTAGGTCCTTCAGGCACCAATGTTGCCTAATAGACGCAGGAAGCTTTGTCTTCCAGGACAAAGACTTTGTTTGTGGGTTGATGTAAACTCAAGGCTAGTGTTGAGTATGAAGACTCCCAAGAACATAAATGGAGATGAGTCAGAAAACAACTGATACTGAAAAGGCCAGAGTCCTGGGGAAGAGTTCACAGAGGACCTTGACACCATTTTCATACTTACTGTTGGAAACGAAGGGCATGTCAGATCTGCACGTCTCCTGAATTTTCACAACTGTAGGAAGTCTCTCTCGACTAGAGGATTAGGAAGAAGTCAGGGAGACGGGATCACATATCAGATCATGATGTGGGCTAAACAAAATGTTGAAACTGGAAAGAGGCAATGGGAGAGAAGGGAGGGGTTGGAAAAAGGAAGGGGGAAGACAACAAAGGAGGAAGGGGAAGAAAAAAGGGAGAAGAAGTAGGAGGAAAGAAAAGAAAAACAATAACAATGAAGAACAATTGAAAGAATAAAGAATTCTCTTTCCCCACCCTACCTGCTCTTGCAATGTTCTGCCACCAAGGTCACAGGGTCACTTCCTCACTGTGGGATGGTCTGGCTTCCACCCTCCCACACCCCCATCCAGTGCACCTTTAACCCTTTTTATGTTGTTGCTCTTTTCCATGGCTTTGGAGATTCCTCTCACTTCCCACTGATCATAAACCCTCATCACAGTCCAGGCATTTCCCCCTGTTTTGTTATCTGTTCTTGGGCCAGGGTCACATACATGCTGACTAAGGTTAATTACTTCATTAATGCTCTTTCTTTTATCACCATCTGTTCAGAGATGAGTTGAATTCATTACTAGGCTTCTGTGCCTGAAGGTCAGCTAAATTTCAAATTACATACCAAGAAACAAAGGCTAGAAAAAGCCTGCAGTACTGGTGGAAGATTTTCTGAAATGGGGTCAAGATGTTTCTCAGTTTATTTCACTGCAACTATTATAACGCACCCTGAGCCCGTCTTTATCTGCATTCTCCTGATTCTTCCAGCAAAATTGCACATGGGCAACCTGCAGAGAACAGAGTCCTCAGTCCCCTTTTTTGGAGTCCCTTCTTTATACTCAAAGACAACCCAGAGAAGAGTACTCACCATGCACTGGTATATATTACAAGGCTCTAGATATACAGTGAGACTAGTCTCTGCTCTCAGAATGTACTATGTAACTGGAGAGCAGAAAAATAAATCAAAGCTTTTTGTAAGTATTATGAATAGAAGGCATTATCTATAAGAAAAATAGAGAGCTAAATTTCAATGAATTCTTACTACATGTTGGTCATATTTTCTTAATTAACTTGAGCCCAGATTTGAACCTAGACAACTTTCCATGTTTACTGCGGTATTTGAGTCAGACCAAGTGACCCAGATAGACCCAGATATTTATGTGGAACTCTCTGACTTCTTGACAATCATTTCTTTGACATGCACCACTTACAACATGCAGTGTATCATTTCCAAAAATTCAGCTTCACTGACACAGAGGGCCATATAAAGGCATTTCCCTGAAGTGGCTCACTGTTACTGAGAAGATGTGGAAAGCACAGAGTGCGGAGAATAAGCATATTGCCCACGATGAGGGTGATAGATGACATTACATGGAGAGATTTTGCCCAATCACAACTGAGAAAGACTTTTGGAGAGACTTTCAGGGCACTGCAATCCTCACTGCGATTGATTTCGGCAATTATTTCTCCTTAAACCATTTTCCTTCATCTGTATGAAGGTTAAATTTTTGTGTCAATTTAACTGGGCCATGGCGTGCCCAGACTTTTGGTAAGATACCATTCTGAGTGTCATTCAGAGTGAAATACCTCTGGATTAGCACAGCACTTGAATCAGTAGAATGTTGTGGCCAATGCGGGTGGACCTTGGCTAATCTAAATCTATTGAAGGTCTGAACAGAAAAAAAGCAAGGGAAGTGAGAATATTGTCTACATGTCTTTGAGCTGGGATACTTAACTTAAATGTCCAGCACCGAGTCTCTTAGTTCTCGGGCTTTCAAAATCAAACTATGTTGCTTAGCTCTCCTGGGTCTTTAGTTAACATATGGCAGAATGAGGGCTCCTTGGCCTCTATAATTGTGTGAGAATATTTCTTGTCCATTTTCTCTCCCACTCCATGCATCTCCACATAGGTGTATGTATATGTCCTCCTACCAGTTATTTGTCTGGGGAGCCCTGATTGATCCTGCCTTACTCTCATCACTGTTTCTCTTCAGCATGTGTGTGCTTTTGCTTGGCACTTCCTGAATATAGATAGATGCTAGGGTATGGATTTGTCTCCATAGCAACATGGCAAATATTCACAGGGAGAAATTATACAACTCAACATCCTTCTCTTTGCTACCCTGAGTGCCACTCCATCCTATGGCTAATTGGCAAAATAAACTCGGATTTCTCTATAGATGGCAGCAGAAAAGACAGACTCATCCTTATACAGGTGTATGTCACCTCTGAAAGCGTGACAGAGAGCAGGATGGACGACTGTGAAACCACTTCCTCCAAAACTGCTTAGAAGAGTTCTAAATTCCATGGTTTTGATTTTAGAGTGGGCTTATTCTTATTTTGCACAAGTAGCTAAACATCCTCTATGTGCTAAATATCATTCTAGTCAGATCTGGATACAGTATTAAAAAAAAAAAAAGCCTTCATAGGAGAGTAAAGGGATCCACAATAAAGCTGAAGCATTAAGCATTAATTAAGCATTAATCACCATCCCTTTAGGCCTTATTCATGTTAAATGTTGTGAAGGGTTAAAGCATTGTTATAGAACATAAACTGAAATTGTATGTCTGAGAGAAAGAGAAAGCATAGGTGTACACGTGTGTGTGTGTGTGTGTGTGTGTGTGTGTGTGTGTGTGTGTGCGCGCGCACTCATTTGAGCTATTAAAGGTAAATTTCTCAGATGAGAATTCTCTAAGGCAAAATCTGGAATTCAAATTATGAAACCACTTAAAAATGGTATTTCCAGCTCTGAAGCAACCAGTGAAGATGTCCTAGGTGGGCATGGGCTCCATGTATTTAAGGGACTAATAAGGCCAACATAGTAGAGAACAATAGTGAACAATAGGGAAAATGTTAGAAGATGTAGTTAAAATTATCCAAGGACTAAATCACATAAGGCTTTACAGGACATAGTAACTTGAATTTCTTTCCCACTTTGACATGAGAACTGAGGACTTAACCCAGTGGGAGAATATGTGCCTAGAGTGTGTGAGGTCCTAGGTTCAATCCCTGTATTCTCTGTCTCTGTCTCTGTCTCTGTCTCTGTCTCTGTCTCTGTCTCTCTCTCTCTCTCTCTCTCTCTCTCTCACACACACACACGCACACAAACACATACACTTTGACATAAATTTATTTGAAGATAAAAATTATGTGGGGTTCTAATTTGTGTTTTTACAAGATGTAAGAGAGAACAACAGTGGACTACAGGGAATAAGTTAAAAGTGACCACACAGACCAAATGAGAAATGGAACTAGTTCAGTCTACTGTCAGTACAATGTTGTAACATAATATGATATGTTTTAACAGTGGGGCTGTGGGACTTGCTCACAATCTACATAGTGGGATAGAGGAGAAAGAAATTGACTTCCAGGGAGAAGTAGATGCACGATGACCCTAAAGAAGCCTGTACTTCAACATCACACATCTGAACAGAGGTTTTCCAGACAATTGAGAGGGGGCCTGGCAAATTGGACTTATATATTGTATATATAACAATATCTTGTTTGAAAACCTCTAGGATTGCAGGTTTAGTAAAACCTGGATCCCAATTAATTCTAGATTTTTCTCCCTGAGAAGCCAAATAAAAAGCACAACACCCACATTAACGATGTCACTTATTACACCCAAAGCACACAGCTTCTAGATCTGTATGAGCCAAATACAGCTTCATACTTCTCAAGAACAGCTCATGGGACTCAGTCATGGAACAAGCTTATTGCTTTTTGTTTTTAGGATTTATATTGTTGTTTATCTCATTCTGTTGTATTTTTCTTATTGGTAGGATGGAATTTCTTTTCAAATCCCTTTAAATGATATGAAATGAGTTGCAATAGAGCATCAATTCAAAAACAGAATGTCCAGTCCTCAGTTAATGGAGACACTTGATTCCAGGACAAGGTTGAAGTTGGAAGGTGGATCTGTGGCTGGCTTTGTCTCTTTTTCTCATTTATATTCTCTCCCTACAGCCAGCTGCTCTTTCTGAAGCCTTGTAGACAAGGATGTTGGGTTGAATGGAAGGAAATTGATTGAACCTGTCATAATCTGGCCTCCCAGAACCTGACGGGTACTTCAGACTGGCTTTCCTTCTATTGAGCACATTAACTGATTGTTCAGAAACCTTCCATCATATAAATAATTACCCTGAAGTTCCCCTGACTTAGGAAGAATGCATCTCTGTCTACTCTACCTTGTCATCAAGATCCTCGGGACTGGATATATCCCCATCTCATCTTTATAGAAGCCTCTGAGGCCATCCAGGGGATTATTTGGATGTAGTACAGCTTTCCTGCTGTGCCCAGTGGACAAGAGGAAGAAAAACAACAGGCATACTTCCACAGCAATCCTGTGGGCACAGACAGTGCCCTTCCATTGAACTACCACCTGGAAGGCTCTTGGCTTTATCTGTAGACAGGACCATGAACAGTCACTGTGAGTACTTAAATTACTAACAACTCACATTGATCTCAGCAAACTCTCAATGATCTTCTGTGAGCACTGGCCTTTATCTTTTCAAGGCACTATAGTAAAATATAGAGTGGTCAGCTTTTAAACAACAATAAATGTACTTATCATAGTTCTGGGGGCTCAGAGTCCACAGCAAATTACGCATATAGTGAGAGCCTGCATTCACCACACTCCAGTTTCACATGGCATGAGGTCAATGTGCTTTCTGGGCCTGCTTTATAATGATATCAGTCCTACCTACCACAAGGGCAACACCTTATGACTTAACCACAACTGGAAGCTCTACCATCTGGAGCATCTGAGCTCAGATTTTTTTATTCATTCAGAACTCCTCAGGTGCAGATCATAAGCAATCAAACATCCCCCACAGAAATCCAACACCTTCAAACAATACAAAATGCCAAAGCCTAGCTTAGCCCCTCACCCAACAGTGCATAAAACATTGTATACATACCTAAAAATAAATTCCTACAACAATTCCCCTTTTCTGTATAAACAATCAAAGAAATCCTTTATCTCTACCACACAATTTAATACTAGACCAGCAAAACCATTTATAAGTAGAACAATTATGGGGCTTCTAATGCGCATGACCAAATGAAACCAAACAACTATCAAGTTCTTCACAATGTCTTTGGACAGCAGAAAAACATTATTAATGTCAATAATCTGGAATTCACAATCTTTTGGACTCCTCCAAAGAGATTGGATCTGGCTCTACCCGCTGCAGCACACACAGTTTGTCCTCCAGGCTCTGGCTGGCTCCCCTTCACTGCTGCAGCTGTTCTTGGTGGTCACCCCATGCTACCGGCATCTTCAAAAACTGCTGGGGTCCCTTGCTGCAACCAGGCTGCACTTTCACCAATAGCCTCTCCTGGGTTTTCTTCATAGAGCCAAGCCTCAACTTGTGTGCATGACCTGACCCCTTTATCTGGGCCTTCAACTGCTACTGAGGCTGTATGCTTCACTAATGGCCTTTCCTGACCTCTCTTAATGAATGCCAAGCCTCAACAGCTCTCCATGGCCCTTCATGCCTTCAAAACCAGCAACATCTGAGTTACCCTAACAGTACCAAGTTCAGCTACCAGCACGAGATACAACCTTGGCCAGTTCTAGAAGACAGTTTCTGTGTGCTGACCCCGAGGAAATACTTTCCAGATTTTAAGATAGAGAGTAGTTTGCTGGGAAAAATAACTGGTCACTTTACCTTTAGGAAGGGTTCCATTGTGGGGAGGAGTTCTTATCATCACAGCAGATGTGTCTGGACAACTTGTAATCATGTTTACAGAAAAAAAAATGTTCAGCTTTTTGGCTCCAAGCCATGACTTCCACAACAGCAGGGTGTCCTGGGCCAGTGGAAAGAATTTTGAGTTGAAACATTCTGGCAGTTTGGTGTTCTTTCTCACCATCACTAAGGGAAAGCATACAACCCTTCAATAGATCTCAAATACAACATCTTGAGCTTTACATACATATAACACAGCTATCAGAAAACTCAGTTTGTGAACAGTACACTTCCACCAGTGGCAGGAGGGAGCGGTGGCTCTATCCATGATCAGGAAAAGCAGTAAGAACCTTGCCTTTTCCTGCTCCCAGCTGAAATCTATCTCTAAGGGCCTCCATTCTGTGGCTCTCACCTCAGAGCTTTCTTTCTCATTTATGTATTAATTTCACAGTCCTTTCTCTTCATAGAGGTTAATTTCCTTTCTCTCTCTCCTCTTCCTTCAGGAGCCTTCAATTAATACTTTAATCTCTATCCTCTGGTATATTCTCTGAGAATACTTTACTGAACTCTGTGAGGTCTGGAGTTTCTTTCTCTTCTTCCTTGTCTCCACATTGGATTATCTGGTGTGATGTCAGGCCTCACATTGCAGGCACCATTTGTAGCAGTACACTGCTGTGTAGGTTCAACCAGGAAGATAAGGAGGCATTTTTCAGAGGTGTAAACCCTGCCAGACCTAAGCAGAGGGAACTACATTCATGGTAAGCACCATCCTTGACAGTGGAACCCCCAAGCATCTGAGCTCAGGTGTTTTTATTCATTTAGAACTCCTCAGGTGCAGATGATAAGCAATCAAACATCCCCCACACAAACCCAACACCTGCAAACAATACAAAACACCAAGACCTAGCTTAGCCTCTCACCCAGCAGTGCATAAAACATTTTATACATAACTAAAAATAAACTCCAAATAAACTGTCTTCCAGACACAACTAGACTAAGGAGCATATGAACTCACAGAGACTGTGGCAGCCTGCACAGATCCAAATGAAACCAGATTCCAGCACTGAGATGGGGAAGTAGACACAAGTCCTCATCTTCAACCAAGAAGATATCTCCAATTAACAACTGACAGTGGAAAAATTAGTTTGTCCAAGGGAGTCTCACTGGGTATACAATCCACACTTCTCAGCTGGCCCCATGCCCAGCAGTAGAGGACCAACACAAAACCAACTCAAAGGTATGTTCAGAGTTTTTTCTTTTTTGGTTTGTTTGTTTTTACTCATATTGCTTTATCTGAGCTTTTTTTACATTTTAACCGTACTGATCTTTGGCTTATATATTATGGTTTTTGATTTTGCATTTTTAAGGGTTTCTGTGTTTGACTCTGCCTATGTCTGCATTTCTCCTGCTCTTTCTTAGTTTGTGTGTGTGTGTGTGTGTGTGTGTGTGTGTGTGTGTGTGTGTGTTTGTGTTTTATTTGAATTGGAAGGGTAGGGAAATAGGGAGGATCTGGGAGGAGATGAGGGAGGAGAAACCATGATTGGAATTTATAATATGAAAATAATTATTTTCAATTTTAAAAATAAAGAATGCTTAGGTACTGATAATAACATTTCCTGATTTGAAAGTATGCATGCAGACTGTGGCATGCCTTCTCAACACGAGGACTGTGTCTTTGCCTCCTAAGTGCTCAGGTTAAAGGCATATCTACTCAAAACAATCTTATATCTGAAACCACTGTTCACTACGGTCCAGCTTTAAGGAAAACTGTAGCTCAATTTGGTTTTAAAGGGTAGATAAGAATGACTATAGTTACCTTATCTGAGCATCACAGTTGATTTTTAAATCAAATCCTTCATCCTATCTTACTTATAACCAATGCCTTTCCATATTCATAAGCTTAATACATTTCTGAAATTGGTGATTCTTCAAATTCAAAGTCAGATGAGGTCCTGCCATTAAGAATGTTCAAATATCCCTCCATTTTTTTTTTCCTTTAGCATGATCAGTGAAAACATGCTGAGAACAAGTGTCTGTTTTGATCTCTGAGTCTATCCGGGACCTTTACAATGTTACTTATTTTCTCACTAATTACACAACAAGTAGGAAAAATGGGTGATGGTGAAGGTATGTTCTCAGCTGTCTTTGAGCTAGTAACCCTCGCACTTCATTGTGTGTGGGTTCTTCCCTACAAATGTATTTTAAAATGCATAGCCCTGACCTCAGAGCATATGCTTCAACAGAAATTGGGTAGATCCCAGGAATCATCATGCTAAGTACACATTAGAGCAAATACAGTTTCCTGATCCTCAAACCACACTGCACAAGCCATGAGACTTGCATCCAGGAACCCTGGCTAGGAGTGGTGAGGTAATGAAGAAAAGACAGACACATAGACACATGTATATGAAGCAGGGATTGGTGGGTCTCTCTAACATGGCTGTGGCAATCTGGGACATGGTTACTAGGTACAGCACAAGGGTGAGCAGTCTCAGGCTGTAAATACCCTGGAGGGGAAGCTGCAGTTGTTAGTATTTGCACACACTAATCAGTAACTAACCAATAATTAATCAATAGCTCACAGACACTCAGACTCAGACCTGAGAGGAAAATCTTCACAATTTTGAGCCTGACCTGTATGGAGGAAAGTCTTACTAAACTCTCATGGGTCAATTGGTCTTAGAGTCCTCAACAGGCTGTGCTCATGTCAGAATATACATTCATTGAGGCCTTCACTCACACAGGGCTTCCTCTGCAACCTACACACCACCAAGAGAGAAAAAGTAAGGACTTCCCACTCCTTTCCTTGGCAGAGAGTGTGAAAATAAGATTATTTTTGCAGCAGAACCATCTTGTTACATTTTCCCCGGTGTAGCAAGGACCCTAGTGTTAATGTCCCCTTTGTTGGAGTCACAACTATGAGGGAAACTATGTAATGAAGATCCTCCCAACCCTTTGCTTTTGTGTTCCCTTGAACATTTTCTCATCTAGTTTATTTCATCCGTCCTTCTTCCTGCTTGGGAATCTGTTGTGGGATATTTTACTCCTGTATGCTGTTTCGGTTTGCAAATAAGGCTTTGATGCCTGATGTTGTGGGATATTTTACTCTTGTGTGCTGTTTTGGTTTGTGAAAGATGCCTTGTAGCTGTGAAGCCGGATGCCTTGCAGCGGGTGCAGGCCTTGCTTCCTACCCATTCACACCCTTGTGCTAGCCCTGCTAAGATCTCCATAAAACAGAACTAACTGTTTACAATTGAAGGTGGCCCATGACATGAAAGAACTGGAGGCGGGTGATCAGAGAAGACTCTGATCACCTCCAGAGGAGTATGCTAAGATACCATTATGTTGTAATGAAGGCCTGGTTGTGGAGAGGGGCTAGGGGAAAAAGGTTTAAAAAGGTCTAAGGCAGAAGCAGAGGGAAAGGACGAAATGGGAAGAGAGAAGAGAGAGCTTTTTGGGGAAGGAGTAAAGTCTGCCTAGCCGCCCGGGTATTGAATTCCTTGAGATTTGACATGGTTTGTGATTATTAAAGAGCATTGGAAAATTCAATGCTGGACTCTTATTAAGTGATCGAAAGCAACTTTAACAGGAATCAGACTTCTGCTTCTGGGACTACAGATATTAAGGAGAGAGTATACAGATTTTGTTTTATTTTCTATTGTGGTATTTCCTACTGAAGCATCCATAAGATCCAGACCCAGAACTCCCTATTACCTTGTTATTAACAAAAATAATTTTAAAGACACCAAACTCCTAAAGACATAGTTGATATAGTCAATTGAAGTGAAGTTCTGATGTATTCATTAAAGTAAATCAGGTCGTATTTGCCCTTAAGTGAAAGATTCTGACTCCGGATGTCTGAAGCATTCAGCATGAGTTTCCAGTGACTGCTGATGTGGGGGTGACTGGGACCACCGCCTTTGTCATCACCATCTGTGTTTACGTGTCTTTCAGTCACTGTGACAAAATTCTCATGAGAACTTAAACAGAAGAAAATTGGTGTTGGTTGCAGAAATTCCCATCTGTAGATGCTGGCCTTTGCCACTTTGATTCTGTAGAAGCATATGCTGGGCAGAGCACATAGCAAAGGAAACTACACTTAACGGTAGAAAGGAAGTCAGGGGCAGAACAAAGACAACCCAACAATCCCAGCATCCTCTATATGAGCACACTTGAGGTGAACTAACTTGCTTTCATATTGCCACATCTTCTAAAGGTTCTACCAGAGCTGGGGACTAAGCCTTCAACATGTGGGTTCTGTGGGATAACTAAGATTCAAACTCTACCACTGTCATAACACAATGCCTGCCTAGAAAGAAAAATCCAAGACGGAAAGTACCTATCTGTTATTTTGTACATATGTACATATGTACATCTTGTGTATACTGTTCCTTAGAAATAACTCTTCCTGTTCATGTTCCACTAGTTATTCCTACTTTTACCCCATGTCCATGCTAATACCAAAACACACACACACACACACACACACATACAGAAAGTGGGTTCAACACAATATCCCACAGCCCGTGTTGTCCATGCATGCAGACATATAGCAATCAGGCAGCAGTGCAGGAAAGCCAGCTCTACCTGACAGAGAAGTGTGGGAAGGTCCTGTAATGGGTCCAGGGCTAGATTTGCAGGAGTGGATTCCTGAGAAACAGAAATTGCCAACAAAAATGAGAAGGATTCTGGGCATGGGGACACACACCTTGATTCTCAGGACTGGGAGGCAGACAGATGGATCTCTGTGGGTTTGAAGACAACATAGTCTTCTACATAGTAGGACCCAAGGCAACCAGAACTTTTAAAACTAAGAAAGGAGAAGGATAACTAGGAAGATGGCTCAGTCAGTAACCTGTTTGCTGTACAAACATGAGAACCTAGGTTTGATTTCCCAGTACCCACCAAAAGAGCCAGGCGGTGGCAGCACACTCCTGTTGCCCCATCACTAGGGAGGCAGAGACAGGAGGATCCCAGGATTTCTGCCTACTCCATCTAGCCAAATCAGAGAGCTCTAGCCTCAGTGAGAAACTCTGTCTCAATAAACTGAGAGGAAGTGTAGTAGTGCACTGCTGCTGCTGGGGTGGCTCAGCAGGGAAGACCAGGAGGCATATTCACGGGCTCAAACGCTGCCAGACCTCAGCAGAGGGAACCACCATCACAGCAAGAGCCAGCCTGCAGTGGAACCCTGAGTGTCTCTGCTCAGGTGTTTTTTTTATTGATTCAGAACTCTTCAGGTGCAGATCATAAGCCGTCAAACACCTCCCCTCCCCCGACACACGCGCATGGAAATCCAATACCTGCAAACAATTCAAAATGCCAAGTGCACAAAAACAATTATTTTAAACACAACTAAAACAACAAACTTCCACAAAAAGGAAGGGTCGAAGAAGATACCCAACATCAACAAACACACTCATACACATGTACACACGCGCGCGCGCGCACACACACACACACACACACATGGGGGGGTGGGATGGGATATAGGAAAGGGAAGAATTCACACACACTTGGACAAAACTTCAGGATTCAAGATAGAAGTTCCCTGGAGATGGGAAGCTGTTCTGAGCAGGCCACTCCCAACAACAGCTAGCTTCAGAGTGAAAACAGAGGCTCATATATCACATGAATAAGTTTAAAAATAGACCTAAGCATGCGGGGTGACCTCACTTAGAAAAGCCAGCTCTAGCGAGAACACACTGACTACTTTAAGCTAAATTCTTTAAACAGCTATGTTTCACCCTTTATGAAAATGAGTAGAATACGGAGAATAACTGTGGGGAGCTGAGCGCTTGCCTGAGGGTTCCTGGGCTAACTGCTACTGTGTAAGTTCTGGTTCCTATGTTCTTGAGTTGTAAAATAATGACGGTCAATTCATAAATTATTTTTATTGTTTTTCCCAAAACTATTTTTCCTTGTTTGCCTTCCATTCAACAGGTCACTATGTTGCTGTAATCAGGATTACTCATGTAATTTGGCTCTGTTGACAATGACAATTTAAAAGTTTACAAAGTGGGGAGTGAGGGAATCCCCAGTGGGAGCTGTGTGTCTTTCCTAACAGTTCCGGTGAAAGGTCAGGGCTGGACCCTTACTGATCTAACTCCTGTCGGATGTTTACCTTGAACCTGTCACTGCGATGGGGATAGAGTTCTCTGATTGGCCAGTTTGGTCTCATCTCACAGGCAGAGAGTTGAGGAAAAGTCTGACTCCTCCTCATTCATGACCTCTCCCCTTTTCTCAGCTTCCTTAGCTCACCCACATGTACCATATGGGCCCAAAAGGTAGAAAATTGCAACTGGGGAGACAGGAATGTGAATGGCTTGATAGAGAAATCAAGGTGAAACTAAGCTGGAAGTGTTATTTCTAAGGCTGGCACTTAGAGTGCTGTGAGGTGCTACACAGGCTGCGGGGGAGGGAGGATTACTATCAGAAGTCTTACTCAGCTTTCAACGCCACGTACAGAACAAAAACTGGCCAGGACAATAGTGGCAATTGATATGGGGGTAACTAACCACTTTCTAATTGGATTTGACGCCCACTTCACAAGGGGGAATTAAGGCCCAGTACTGTAAACCTGGTCAAAAGCCCATGCCTTGGGAGGTAATAGGCCCCAGTGGTGAAGCTACTTTTGTTGCTTTGCTGAATAGACATGATGTGTCTCTGTCAAATTGCTTTCCAAAGAACTATGCTTGTGGTCTTAGAACAGTCCCTATGTCAGCTTTGGTCGGAGAGAACTCTTTCAGACGTGATCGTCAGTGACTGCAGAGGCTCATAACTAGTCAAAGTGCTGAGAAGAAATGACTGTTAAATGACTATCTGTATGTGGGATACTCATACCAACTCCTCCAAGGCTCGGGGAACATCTTGGAAGAAGGGGCAGAAATGTAAGAGCCAAAGGAAGAGGAGGAAGGTATGGAACATTCCAGACATGACAGGACTGTGGTATTCTTGAACTCCTTGCAGCTGTGACTACCTGCGCAAGAGCTTCACAAGCTGGGCACATCAACACCCCGTGATGGACAGGCGAGGGGCTCACCGCTCCCTGTGGGTTTCTACAGTAGCTAAGTTGGTAGGGCTGCAGGAACATTCTCTTCAGTGGGGTAAGATGCCCACACTCCTGCAGACAACCCTGACTGAACTCATGTCACCATCGAAGGACATGAAAGCTGACAGGGGCTGATTGGGAGGAGAAAAGAGACTAGAGGTAATGGGATAGGGACGAGAGGGGGGTGGGAGGGTAGTGAATGTGATCCAAATACATTGATTATGAACTTATGTGAAACTGTCATAAACTCATTAGTATGCATAATTAATACATGCTGAAAAAATGCTTTAAGAAGAATCAAGTATGATGACACACATCTATCATTCCAGCTCTTCAGAGGTGGAGGCAGAAGGATCAGGAGTTCAAGGCCATTCTTGTCTTTATCAAAAGTAGCTGAACTAATGAGACTACATCTCAAAAAAATTAAAAGCACAAAGCATTGCTATTGCTCTCTCTTTTTTCTTCTAGTTTATACTTAATTAAAACAAGGAAGGAAAAATATGAAATGAGATATTTATAACATTTTTATAAATAATAATCTTAGTAACATTTTGAAATGGAACACTTGTCCTCATTATAAATCTCGCTTTTCCTATTTATATATAGTTTAAAACTTAGGAAACTTTTTATCGTTTAAGTTATGAAACTTAAAATAGATGGCATTAGTATACATATACATGGAACAAAAATCTGTAAAGGTAAGAAAAAGTATTTCTAAAAGCTTCACAACGTTTTGTGACCTGCTACCTCTGAGAGGAGGACAGAGTAAGGAACGCAACAGCCCGCCAGGAGCTGTCAAAACACACTGCCTATGTTTCATGTCTCAAGGAGAAGTCAGGAACACAAGTGTTCATCCTGCTGCTACTTACTTCTGTATGTATTGCAAATGTATCCTGTTAGTCTTGTTAGACTTTAATGTTTTAAGTTGAAGATACCAAAGCACTGACATGGTTTAATTTGAGCATTTTCTAACCAGGAGTTACAGACTTCAAAAGGAATGTGGTTCGACTAGACTATCATATTATTTTTAGGAGGGTTTTGAGAGGCCTGGTGTTCTGCCTTTTCTTCACTTTTCATTCTATCTCATTAGAGTCAGCTTGATTTGATTAATAATGTGGAATTGAGGTAGCCAATAAGATCATCGTCCCCTCCTGTCCAACAGTCTAGTCTCATCACCACCCCTGACGGCAGGACTGTTCATGAATCTTCATACCAGGTCTGCAGGAAGCCAGGCAGCCTCTGGAGCTTCAGAGCTATGCAGTTGCTTTGGATTGAGTAAAAGAAACAAAAACTCAGAGTCCACATCAGGCACACAGTTTAGGATCTCAGGTGGTCCCCCACCGATGAGACTATATGTTGTAGATTTGTAGACTGAATGTTCATGCTCCAAAACTTGATACTGAACCCTGGCCCCAGTGAGATGGTATTGGGACATACATCTTTGGAAAATGATTAGGATCAGAAGAGGACACAAGGGTGGAGCCCTTACAGTGTGGTTAGTTTTCTTACAAAAAGACACCAGAGTCTGTAAGCCAAGAAGATGTCCATAGCCAGAAAATGACTGTGTGGGACTTTAATCTTGGATGTTTCAGGATCCAGAACTCTAAGAACACAGCTCCTTGTTGTTTAGACCACTCTAGCTGTGGTACTTTGCTGTAACCATCCAAGCTACTAATATAATGATTAATGTATATTAGAATACTAATTATATTGATGCACTAATTCTATACCAACATGACTAATGATGGCGAATAGTTAATATTACACCACAGGACTTTATAGCCCTGGACATATACAAATCTTCTGTTGCTTGAAACTAAGCCGATGTGTTAATACACTGGAGGTAGACGATCAATTATATTCGTCGTAGTAGGGGCAATTTTGTCTGACTGCAGGGAGCTTTGCAAATCCTGCCCCTCCTCCATATACATTTTCCAGTTGAGTTTATTTAATCTTTTTCTAGCCTGAGTGTTCTCACCTGTAGAAGTGAAAAGAAGAGTGTTACTTGGACAGCTAACGGAAGGGCTAGTGATTACCTAAGTAGAGCCGCTAGCACAATGCTTGACATCAAGCATGTGAAAGCCATCAGTCTCTGCATAGCACTGCCATGGCTGGTAGCACATAGTCATTGTTCTACAGTATAATATAATACAATATAAAACAATTGCTCAAAAATGTGTGTAGAGTGAATAAACACATAAAGCAATAAATAAGTAAATGCAGGGTTTCAGGAATCTCTGGTCAACTATCTGCTAGAATACTGTTGTCAGTGTCCTCCAGCCAAAGATCACCAAAAACACCCCAAAGATGAACAAATTTGGCTTATTCTCTCCACGGCCACGACACACATTCTCTGTAATACACTATAGGGGAACCGGGTGGGAGGAACTCTCAATTGGAGTGTTGTAACTGGATTTGAGTTTGTGTTGGGAGATTCTGGAAGAGGATTTGTGGAAGCAGTGATGTCATCTAGATTGGGGGCTATCGGGAAGTGAGGATAAATCTATGGTTGTTTTAATGACCCTTACCCACACAGAGGGAGGACTGCACTCAGGTAACCACTGTAGTTGGAACAGTGGCAACAAACACTCGCATCAGGCAGAAGTGAAAATGAATTCTAGCAGGTATACTGTTTAGTCTGCAAGGGAGTGCCAGTGTAGGATCTATGGGGCAGCAGACCCTGAGGCAAACTAAAACAGCAGGGGCTTTATTGGAAGGCAGAAGCCTTCCAAGAGCAGAAGCCAATGAACAAGGAAGAGGAACCAAAAAGATTGGCATGAAAACCCTTTAACCCTGATGCCGAGGAAGAAGAAGGAGGAAAGAGCAGAACGGATCTGGGAGAAAATCACAATGTGGTGATGAGCTGACTTGTCTCTACTAACCCAGAGGGTCATTTGGAACCACCGGACAAATGCGGCTACCCCAGATGCAACACGCTTTGCCTACTGAAAGAGATTGACATCAGTGTGGAAGATGGAGTGAATGTCAGGGTTACTGCAGCTAGAGGCAAAGCACATTCTTTCATAAGAGGAAATCCAAATAGCTCACCCCATGTGTGGTGGTTTGAATGAGAAATGTTCCATTGGTTTTGGGTGTTTGAACTCTTGGTCCCTAGTTGGTGGCACTGTTTGAGGAGAGGTAAGTAGAGCAGCCTTGCTGGAGAAATACATTGCCGGGAGCAGGCTTTGAGACTAAAAGGCCACTTCTAGTTTGCTCTCTCTGCTTCCTGCTTGGCAGTAAAGAATGTGAGAGCCCTCGGCATCTTGTTCCAACTGTCAACTCTTCTGCATGAGGCTATGCTTCTCAGTCATTGTGATTCTAACCCTCTGGAACCACAAACCAAAATAAACTCTTGCTTCTGTAAGTTGCCTTGGTCACGGTGTTTTATCATAACAGTGCAAAAGTAACCGATACACCGTGCTGTATAAGGGGGTGAGTTCTGTTAGAAACCCAAACTCTTCTCGAGATCTGCTGCATCCCCAAGGAACCATCTTGCTGTGTTAGACCTCTGCTCAGTCTTATCAAGTAGCACTTAGATGTATCTAGGGGTGGCTTTAGCCTGTTTTCTGTTGCTGAGCTAAAATACCTGAAGCCCCATACTTTATAATGCAAAAAGGTATATTTAGATCACAGTTCAAGGGTCTAAGATTGAGTGGCCCCATCCACTCGATCTCTGGTGAGGGGCCCTCGTCTGCATCATACAGCGATGGAGAACAAACTGCCACATGGAGAACTAGCTAATGTGGGGTGGCATCACTTCATAACAACTTGCTCTAATAAGAATTGACTTGCCCCAGAACCCACTTCTTAAAGGTTCTACCATGTCAACCCCTACACACTGGAGAGGAAGCTTCTAACAGTGCAGCCTTGGGGATACTCTCAAACAATATACAAACCACAGGAAGGGGACACTCCAACACTAGAAAAGAAGCTCAAATTACAGCAGGGGAAAGTTTTACCTATTGAAATGAATAAATAGGCCATAGCAGCAAGGTATCGCCTTATGAGTATATGAATAAGAAAACAGACTTATAAAGAGGAGCTCAACTGTCTTCGAGCTACAGAACAATGGAACTAAAAGCATAGTCCAATCTTACTATTTACTCTTTTTCAAAAGCATCAACATACAAAGACCGATCACTTCTGCATAAGTGAGTCGAAATTCTGTTCCTAAAATATGCAATGCCAGCTACCTGCTTGGGGCACCGTTAATCATATGGGAGCCTAGCAAGCCACGAGGCCCCCTAGAAACTGTCTGTTCAGTGTCACTCAAATGTAGCACTTCTTGTATTCTGCCAGGCATTTTTTAATGGCTTTGGATTTTCAGCTCATTAATGTTAATTCAACTGAAACAGATCACAGACATATAATGAAACCTTGAAGGGTTCACTTTAGCTGAAATTTCCTGGCTCACACAAACTTAGTATTTTTCAAATTAGGATAAAATTCTGTACTCTTAAGTGGAATGAGGATGTACTTCTATGCATGCTAGGTTTTTGCCAACTTGACACAAACTCATCTGGAAAGAGGTTACCGCCATTGAGAAAATGCCTCCAGCAGACCGTCCTGTAGGCAAATTCGCAGCGATTTTCCTGATTACTGATTGAAGTAGGAGGACCAAGCCTAATAGGGAAGGTGCTACCCCTGGGCGGGCGGTCTTAGGATGTACAACATATCAGGCTGAGCAAGCCATGGGGGGCAAGCCAGTAAGCAGCACTTGTCCACTGCTTTTGCTTCAGTCCCTTCCTCCGGGTTCCTGCCTTGAATACCTCCCCTGACTTCCCTCAGCGATGGGCTCCACCTGCAAATATAAATTGAAAAATCTCTTTTCCTCCCCAAATTGTCTTTGGTCATGATGTTTTATCAAAACAATAGAGACTCTAACTACAACAATTGCCTACCTTGGTGTCTGACTCTATTTTAGGATAATGGCCATAGGTCCTGATTTTAATATTTCAAAGCAAAAATTCATAGGATATACTATAAGGAGATGGGAAAATTTAGACTTTAAAAAATGAATTATACACTGCATACTCTTTGAGTCTGGTTTTTTAATTAAACTGAAAGAGATCCTAGATATTGCTATAAATTATTAAATATAAAGATATTAAAATTATTAAATATTAAATTTTGCTGAAATTTCCTAGCTTACACAAGCTTCATATTTTGTTTTCAAATTAGGATAAAATTCTGTGCTCTTAAGTGGGACAATGTTGTAATGCTGTACTGGTCAGACTTTTGTCAGCTTAACACAAGCCAGAGTCATCAGGGAAGAATAGGCCCTCAATTGAGAAGATTCTTTCTATTAATCAATCCATGAACATGGTTTCCACTATGTTTTATTTCCTAAGGTCTTATAAAATATATTTAAAATATTCATATAAGCTTGTAGATCATCTACCATTATACTACACGGAAATGCAAAACCGTAAATTAGATATTATATGCAGAGAGTACAGTATAAATTGTATTATCTTTATTCTTTATAAACTGAATATAGGTGATGGATCTGTGACTTAGAGAAGCTGGAAATGCTGACTAAAACACAGACTATGAGTTGTGGAGTTCAGCAGACAAGGAGTCAAATTCCAGATCCTTTATTCTCTTGCTATGAAAAGCTGAGTAAATTGTCCTATTTCCTGTGTTTGTTTACTAATGGGAACAATACCTTTACATGAGTGAGCTGCCAAGTAAAATGTCTGACATATGATAGGTATTTAGTACACATCTCTTCCTTCTCTCTTCTAGGCTTTTCCTCCAGGGATCAATCCGATACAAAGGCTTTTGCTCTCTCCAGCATAGTTCAAAAGGTTGCTTCCTCTTTGACACACCAGCCTCACCTACAGGAAGTCTTCACTCTGGGTAAGAAAATAAAATCCAGTTGGTATCAGAAGAAGCCATAGGTAGATGCCTCCATTTCCGTACCTTCATCAGTCACTCACTGAAGTGTGAGGCCTGAGTACAGCCCTCCTTGATGCTAGTCAGGCACGTATTTCTATATACAGGCATGAGAGTCCCATTCCTCTACATCTGGGATGAGAGTCTATATATGCTCTCTCCAAGCATGTTCTTACATTAAATATTTTGTGTGTGTTTTAGTAGTTCTCCAGCTCTCTTTTATCCATTGCTCAAATTCCAGGTTGTTATTTCAAACCGTGGTGGCATGCTCACCTGAACTTGGATGGTTGTCCTCATTCCTCCAGTAGACTGTAAGCAAATGAAAACAAGGAATCCGATGGGTTAATTCCTTAGGGTACGGAGAGGATGGGCACTCTGCAGAGCATGTGTTCAATGAGTATGTGATGACTCAGTGAAGAAATGAATGAGTTTTTAATCAACTGAACATTGAGTTCTGAGGAACAATGTATTACCAGTCACAAAATATTTTCCTTATTTATACACTTTATAAATTGATATCCATCATTTCTTCATGTTTACTTCACTAAGTCAGATATTTTGGATTTTTTAAAAGTATATAGAAATGTTAAATTTCTTTTCAAGTCAACCTAGTTAACTGTGTGTGCCTGGGTGTGCACATGAGGAGATCAGAGGACAGCTCTCAAGTGGAGTCAATTCTCTCCTGCCACATTGTGGAGTGTGGGAGTCAAACCCATGTCATCAGGCCTTTGCAAGTGTCTACCCTCTGAGCCATTTCACTGGCCTTTACTGAGAGAGTTTCAATTATTAAATTACACACTCTTCTTTTTTAAGAACAACATTAGATATCACCGCTTCTTCTCTTTCCACACTATTTTTTTCATATATGAGAAGCAAACATAAAATAAATTGCTATACACGGGGTAAAAACTCAATAGTTCATGGTAAACAAACCAATTAAATTATCATTAAAATTGAAAGTATTACAAAGGACTCCTATAAAAAGTATAGTGAAAAGAGAAGAAAACTTTGGGTTTCTGTTGATTAACTAGAGATCAAGAAAACTGTTGTAATTGTAGGAAATACAGAAATAGTGGGTGCATGAGTTCTGTCCTGCACTGTAATACACTATTGCAGACGCTTAGAAATTCCCATATTATTTCTTTCACACACACACACACACACACACACACACATTTTTATATGCATAGGCAAAACAATCTCTCCATTAAATTTCATGTTTCTGTTGCATGTAGATACCAAGGAACCAGATTTTTAGGAATCTCGCTCAGTACAACTTCTATTTGAAAGTCTATGAGTAACAGGCTACAGGGGCCTAGTGCAAAGAACTGCAGTATTCCCATGGGAATCCCTAAATGCCCACACCCTCTGAGTTTCGAAGTCACCGTAGCAACAGCTGTGTATATCACTGCTCCGATGCAGATAGGCCACAGCTGTTAAGCTCTGCCTGGGATCCATCACACCCTGTCTGGCTTAAAATTAAGTCACAGTCTCATTCCAAGTCTTCCGAGAATCTCCGATGCTTTGAGCTCATCCCAGGAGAAATAATTAGAGGCACGCTGACTCGGGTAGCACATGGGATGGCAGTATGTCATCAGCTATTTTATAGCTCTAGAGTGACAGTCATTTCAGAAAGCAGCTGCCCACAGCTCTCAGGTGCAGCCCTTCTGTGTGGCCCAGAGGAAAACATACTCAGCAGCAATGTCCAAGGCTGTGTCGTCTCAGCCAAAGAGGCTGGCAAAGCTCCACACAGCTAAAGCACTTACCACACCTTCTGCGCCAGACGAGGGCCTTAGCTGAGCGCTGTGTTTCACGTTAATGGAGTGCAGGCTCTGACTCAGGAACCTGGGTCAATGTCCCAAGATTATCTCGTTCTGACACTGTCTGAATGCAACTAGGAAAACATATACCATAGAGATATCGAAGTGGACAGGAAGAATCCACACACACACATGCATATACACACAACCACACACACAAAATCTCTCTCATCGCAGAAGGACAGACAGACAGTTTTCACTTCTTGGGTGTGTCTCATAGTGATCCTCTAAGTACCAGTATTAGTCTATCTAAAGACTTGATAGTTACAGCTAACCACTCCTCCCAGCGAATGTGCTCAGGCTGAGCACTGAAAAGGCACATCATATCTAAGGAAGCACCATACATCGCGGGCACATATTAATATTTGAAAGTGTCTCAGCCAACGTAGATATTCAGTTTATCAGGTAAGGTCTGCATTTTCTCAGGAAAGATGCCCCCTACACACATCTGGGCACAGGTAGTCATGAATTCACCTGGGAAAGGATAGGTCGTACACTCAGTCTCACATACATATGGCTCTGCCCTGTTGTGGCTCAGAGGCTACATCTCTTGCCTCCTTACCCACCCCCTACTTTGAATTCTCCTTCTCCCCCACCCCCATGATGTGCCAGCCTGAGCTAGTCCTCCCAGCAGTGATGCAGAGGAAGTGTGACACCATAAGGTCGTCAGTGTCTGTGAGTGAGTCACCCAGATGGTGAGGATGTGTCTGTGTGGCTGGGACTGCAGCCACACACGCTGAAGCTCTACAGGGCTGGTACAATGGTCAAGACACTTACAGATGAGGACAGAGACAGATAATCCATAGAACAGCAGAAAGGAAATTCAAATAAGAACGAAGATGAGACAAGAAAGAGAGCATGTTGGGGTGGAATCTAAAGATTTAATGATGAAGGGTCCTCCTGAAAGAAGTGAAGGTTTGGTGATAACCCCAGGTGGCTATAAGAGCAGATAAGCATTTTGGATTTAAAAGCGGAGAAGTATGAGGATCCAGGTTGCCCTAGTTTGCGTTCTGTTGATGTGATAAACACCATGACGCATGGCAACTTAAGCAAGAAGGGTTTATTTCAACCTACAGGTTCCAGTCCATCAAGGAAAGCCAAGGCAGGAATCCAAGGCATTTCCTTTCCCTGAAGGAAGATGCTATTGTCTCCAGCTTCATCCAGTTTCCTCTGTGGTCTGTGAAGTGCTGACAATGTCCTAACCTGTCTTGCTCCTCCCCATGCAGCGCAACTGAATGAAGGTCCCTGTGCACAAGCAGGGTTTAATGACTGCTCTGTGTCACCCTGTGACTGACAGTAGGCCAGTTGCTCTGCCAGGGGTTTTTAGGGCATGGATATCTATCAATATTTTTCTAAGTCCAGGAAATTTCTCCCAGCTACTTCCTTCACATACCTGGATGAGGAGGTACATATGCCTGCAGCACTGGGGAAGCTGGGAAAGGAGAAGGTAATGAGGGACCCACTCCATACTGATCGCCACTAATTTAATGTCTAATCTTCAGGCTGATTGCTGATTGCTGATGTGATCAATGCTCCTAGTTCCTTCTGGGTTAAAAATGGGAATCCAGGCATCAGTGTGGTCTATACAGAGTCTTTCATTAATACCTGTTCTTAGCCTCACCCTTTGTTGTAACTTCCAAGGTTACAGACAGATCCCTCCAACTGTTGAGCCCTCAGGGATTTTCTGGAGGGCACAGGATTCCTGGTCCTCTTCTCGCTTTTCAAAGTGCCAAGTTGCAAAATGCTCAGTACTAAGCTGTAAGTTCTTACCTATATTTGCCTTTGAAAAAGATTATTTACCACCTTTCCTCAATATAAAAACCAATGAAAAAACAAAAACAGAAGCCATTTGTTTACAGCTATGAACAGTGCCTGGGTAATTTGCATTTTAAAATTGTATAAAATTATATAAAAATATGTTTAACATATATGCATATAAATTTTCCAGTATGTACATACATGTTATATAGATACACACAAATGTGTATATGCATATATATATATATATATATATATATATATATATATATATATATATACACACATACGTATGTACATATGAACGCACATGAATATATCACCACAGCTGAAGTTTTCTCTCTACCCTCACACACCTCTTATAACTTTTTTGAGAAAAACTCTTATTCTGTAGTCCAGACAAGCCTCTAATTCACTCTACAGCCCAAGCTGGCTTTCAACTTTTGACAAGCCGTCTCCTCAGTCCCCCAAGTACTAGGTTACAAGAATGTGCCACCCTGCCTGACTATAATTGACTTTTTAGAAAACTTATTCCTTTTACTTTACATGATGTGTGTGGGTGCTTTATCTACATGTGTGCCTGTGCATCAAATGTTTCCTGGTGCCTTTGGAGGTTGGAAGAAAGCATTGGTTGTGATCTGCCATGTGGGTGTTGGGAAGTGAATTCCAAGTCCTCAGCAAGAGTAATAAGTAATAAGAGTAGTAAGTGCACTGAACCATTGAGCCATCTCTCCAGCCCCTATAATTCTATCTTGTGTACTATCATTATAATGGAATTTCAGGGCATAGCCAAGAAGAATGTACATACTTAGTTCACTGATGTTAAGAAAAGTTTCCTCTTAGCCCCACAATCTCTTGCTCTCCTTTTCCACCAAAATTCAGTATGTTCCTATGGAAAGCTGAGTCGGGTTATACTCTTTCTATGCCCAGGACCCTCCAGGAGCTCTCTAGTTCACTTTGAGTAAAACACAAGATCCTTATAGTGTGACACAGCTCTGCATCCCACTCCCCACAACTCTAAACCACACCCCTCATGGCTCATGTGTCTTTCTTCCCCCCTCCCACCCCCCCAGCCTCCTTGTTCTTCCCAGGTTGCAGGAAATGCATCCACACTGCAGGACTGTCCCTCTCTCTGCTCAGCCTTCCTGCCTCCAGAGCTGCACTGGTCTCGAAGCTCCTTCAAGCATCTCTTCAAATACCTTTTCTTTGCATTGGCCACCTGATTTAAAATAGCAGTGTCTACCAGTGCCTTCTGGCTGCCTGAAACATCTGTTTTATTACTCCCTGTAGTGTTTGTGAATATCTAGCATTCTATCTATTCATTTTTTCTGTGATTCTTTGTATCTTTCTTTGAAACACATGTCAATGAAGGCACTCTATTTTGTTTCCTGCCAGGAAAAGTACTCACATATAGAAAGTATACAATAAATATCTGTTTTACGAATAAATAAATGTGAGAATGAGCAATCTCCTTCCAGCAAGATGTAACCTATTTGAGAAGTCAATTCCCAGAATGGAATGGTTAGTCCATGCTGTTAAGTCAGAATCAACATTTGGTCTTGTAAGACAGGCTGGTTCCAGCATGTTTTTCTGAATCTGGAAATGTGTCTGAATCAGGTACCTAACCTTACTTGCATGATATCACAGTACAAAGAACAGAAGGCAGACATGTGAATATAGACAGAGTCATTTTAAACCAAGCATGAGTTGAGACAGCAGGATGAACACATATCTGGGTCAGCAAGAGCATAGTCATGAATCCAGTGCTCACCCATGGGACCATCCAGGACCCATGCTCCATAGCAAAAGTGCCATAGGGAGTGTTGGAACCAGGACAGTGCTGATGCAGGACTAGCTGGTGGTTTCTGTTTCCTCTTTCTGTTTTACCTGCTAGAGATGAAATAGCCTTTACTATGCTGTGTGCCCTCGGAATCTGGAGCAACCAGGGCAGGATGGGAGCATGGAAATGAGGCAGTGAGAGGGAAGGGAGCCTCTTTCTATCTGAGTGTTACAGAGATTTATTTGGAAAACGAATGAGACTTAGCTAATCATTTCTATGAAGCTGATGAAACAGGCCACATTGGATAGAATATTAAGTCTGTAAGAGGACCGTGAAAGTATTTCTGGCTTTAAACTTACTCTCATAATTAGGTCCAAAACATCTAGCCCTGTCTAGCACACAGAAATACTCAAAACATAGTTGCACTATTAGACTAGTAATTAAAAATATTAATTGTACTTAAATGCCCACATTGTTTAAAAATTAGGTCAGTGAAGTTTTCTCAGTTCCTCCTCACTAGCAAATTTAAGAGTTGGACTCTGTCCATGAGGCACCATGGTTGCACCACCGGTGTTCCATACACAAAGGAGAGAGGTTACATCACTTCTAGGGAACACATATCTGTCATTTAATTTCTTTTCCTACCAAAATAAAACAGGTCTTCCTTCAAGTGACTTTTAACTCTATCACCCCTCCTTTGAATTCAGTTCCCTCTTCGTAAGAACTACCCCACAGGCATTTAAAGCAAGTCAGATGAGATAGTATTTGTCAGCAACATGTAAATGAAGCTTTGTACTGGTGACTGATGACTGTTATTTGGCTCCAGAGCAGGTATCTTCTGTTTAGATTTCTCCAAGGAATAAAGCAAGCCTGGCATCTGGACTCCCTTCCATCTCTAAACTGGGATTAACTTACCCAAATCGCCCATTCCTAAATTTCTGGAAGGATCTTTTTAAAGGACTTGGCAGTGACACATGAACATACGTACTTTTAGAGCTCAGAACCCCTCCCAGGCATTACTATATCTGAACTGACTGTGCAGTGCAAAAGGCCACAGACATCACAAACAGCATCATGTCTCCAGTGCATTACTCAGACACAGGCTGAATGAAATGCACCATTTGTGTGATGCTCTGGAATTAATATTAAGGTTGTTATAAATAATTCAGAAATCAATCAATTATACATGCTTTTGCATTGGTTTTGAATCTTGTGATAGCTTGTACATTTGCTTTTATTTGTTTTTAAAGAGCCTTGAAAATAAGCACAAAACAGCCTCTTTCCAGGTAGCTCTGGTTGGACTACAACTTGCTATATAGTCCAGGCAGACCTCAAAGTCATGTCAGTCCTTGTGATTCACTCTTCACCATGCTGGATTTACAGGAGTACCTCACCACCTTCTAGAGAATTCTTGAAATTTTTCCTGCTTTTGACTTTAAAAAAGTGTTTTAGATTTAGCAACTAAAAATATAAGACATTAATTAAATATGAATTTCCAATATCAAGTAACTCTAGAATTTGTTAGCTCTCTTGCTGAGCCAATCACTGAATTTCATTTTAATCTCCCCAAATAAATCTTCATATGTATATTTGGGGGGTGACTCATTTTAAGGTAACAACAAACGGGAGAGGTTTTCTTTATTTCTTCGCAAGCATTTATTTATTTGGAGAGGCATGTTGAAGTGTCACGGTGCTTGTGCCATGTTGCGGTCCTAAACACTTTGCAGGAGTCAGTTTTTCCATCTACACTGGACTCCTGGGCTAGAACCCACACCATCAGCCTTGAGTGTTAAGGGCCTTTACCACTAAGCAAAACCATCAACCTGGAAAGCTTTGTTTGTTTGTCTGTTTGTTTGGTTAGTTGGTTGGTTGGTTGGTTGTTTGGTTGGTTGGTTGGTTGGTTGGTTGGTTAGTTGGTTGTTTGGTTGGTTGGTTGGTTGGTTGTTTTCTCTTATCATGCCCTTCAAGTGGAAGGAAGTGAATGCTTCAGTTTTGAGAATCATATCTGAAATTCACTTCAGGATAAAAGTTCTCACTCAGGTTCACAAAGGACACAGACCACCAGAAGGTGTCAAGGTTTTACCGTTCAGGGAAGAGAGAGGTCAGAAGCAGAGAAAGAGGTAGAATCAGAAATAAAGGGAACTATGAGAGATCTGTGCCCAGTGCTTAGGAGTCTACATTGCTGAACGCTAAATGAGGAGGAAAGTCGAAAATTAAATGTCAAATGCAATTGTAGAATTTCAAGTGTAAAAGAATGTATGTCTGGCTTAAGAGAAAATGGACAAAATCAGAAGAAAATGCAGATTTTGAGAGATAAAGATTTAAAGGCTTATGGAATTTAAAAATTTCTATTATTCTATTAACTTAACATCATCTACTTCTCTACAAGAATTTAGAAGGAATTAAAGTAACCTTCCTTTAAAAGTAGAAAACGCATATACTCACGTGCATGCACATTCAACACAAAGAGGAAGAGGGAGAGAAAGGGGAGGGTGAGATCATATAATTTAATCTTTAAACATGAAAGTATGATCTTCCTGGAACAAAAATTCCTCCTCCCCCAAAATAAAGGTAATTACCAATATGGAGAGCAGTAGAGATGACACATTGTTTTAGAGGGAGATTCATGAGGTAGAAAATAAAGCAGGACATACAGTAGAGAATGATTGAGTTTCTGGGGATCTGTCAAAGGGTAGGTCAAGGAATTGCTCTCTCATCAAGTAACAGGTAAATAAGAACTTGTGTGGATGCTATAAGGAAATGAAATCCAATGAGCCAGAAGCCAGGGAGAAGAAATTACACTCACACGTTCCTGAGCCCAGTGGTCCAAAGAATATATGTACCCAGCTCTCTGTTCAGTTTCAGTCTGAGCAGAAATTATTCTTCCTGCCAACTTCAGACTTGGGCATACAACTTTAATTTGCTGCTCTTGTCTGGGATTAGGTATAATAAAATCATATCCACCTGGAAGTTTTGATTTCTCTCATGTGTTTTGCCACCTGCTATCAGAAAGCACATCCTGATAGCTGCTACTCCCAGAACCAAAGATGCAGGGATCACACACGAAGCTGAGCCACAGTCTGAAGCAGAGATGCCTCAACCAACTCACAGAGCCACAGCAAGAGTGAAGGATTGATTTCCCGCCATTGCTTCAGCAGAAATGTCATTGTTACTAAAGACATTACTTTTAAGGTTTGTAGAGTCAGGAGAGGCCAGTGTAGTTAGAGCAGGTACATACCAAGAGTGCTGAGGCTAAAGACAGGAGGAGCAAAAGGCCTCTCCGGCCACTTGGAGTTCAACTTTGAAGCATCCTTTTCTAGGAGCTATGGAAGGAATAGGATTCAGGGAGCAATATGGGCAAAGCAGGCATAAGATGTTTCAAATTGTCTAGGTGAGAGACAATAATGTTTACACCCAGAGTAGGACAGTAGAGAGTAGAAGGAGTGATTTTATGTGACAAGTATTTGATGATTGAATTGGCGGGGCTTGAGACCTTATTGGCACTTTGGAGATGAGATTGCAGGCCAAGAGGTTTCAAGGTATCAGAAGAGGAATTCCCTAAGGTTTTGACCTCTGGAGCTCCCATGTTTCTAACATGGATATGCATTACTGGAGCCAAGACTAGCATATGAATGCTATCTGTGTGCTAATGTGTTGAAAACATGTATGTTATTTAAAATATAATGTATGGCTAAGATATGACATGGAATTATTATCAATGCATCTATATGAACAAAAAGTAATGTCAGTCTTTAAGATTTTAAGTTTGAGTAGTTAGAAAAAATAGAAATTTGAGGACTAAATTTAGGAGGGAAATAGTGTCAGGTTTTAGATGTGTCACATTCATGGTTGATGGCAGGGGTTTTGTGGGGTGCAGTAACAGTACTGTAAGAGAAAGATCTAGAATAACAATAGTAATCACCAGCTGGCAATCTGTGAGCCTTCCCAGTCCTGGACAGTATCTAAGCACGTTCCATGTCCTACCTTAGTTGGGTCACATGAAAAACCAAACAACCGTGTTCTGTAATGCTCTAGAGAGACACGTGCTTTAGAAGCATCAGTGTCCGTCTGATTCCAGAGCAGACCTAGAAGGGTTGGCGGGAGGGGCAGATTGCTGAGCTTTACAAATCAACTGTATCTCTACCTCTCCTTTAGCTGTTTTCTTGGAACCCTAAAGTTTATCTACTCTGGTCTGTCTTTCCTTTTTACCCAAGCTCTAAATTCATAGAAAATATAATTTTATTATTACGCTCCCTCTGTGCTTACTGTGGTATTGGTTATCATCAATTCATTCAACTTTTATACAACAAACATTGATTTGTCTGTCCGGGCACAGCACAAGGAGATGGACAGAACCAAGGGACAGCCTAAGGTCTCTCAACTATGAAGAACCATGTCACCGTAGTAGAGAAACCAGAGGTAAAAGCTTGGCCTCAGAGTGTAGCATGGAGCGACTGTGACACACGCCACTACAGTGGCCTTCAGTAGGTGTGTGTAGAAACCAGAACAGGTGTGTTCTCTTTGGCCTAACCCTAGGAGGATATATGCATTTCTGAGGATTCCCATCATAAACTTCAACCTACCAGGCAGTGTTTTACAACAAAAAAATGAATTCTCTCATAGCTCCAATAAACAAATATCAAAAAAAATCTGTATTCAAGAGTTTCATTCCTTCCAAAAGCTCTGAGAAGAGAATGCATCCTGGCCTCTTCCGGCTCATAGCTCTGGTGTTCCCTGCCTGGGGCCACTCATGTCAGGCTCTGCCTCTGTCTTCATGTGGTCTTGCTCTCTGTCTTCTCCTAGGACTTCATCATTACATCAGGTCTGCTATAATTTCAAGAATCTTTAATGAGTTGTATATGAAAAGACCCTATTCCCAAGTAAAGTCATATTCTAGGTTCTAAGATTCATATCTTGGGAGGCAGATGTAGTAGTTGCATACTGCTATGGCATTTCAGTAAGGAAACAAGGAGGCATTTTCATAGACTCAAACCCTGCCAGATCTCGGCAGTGGGAATCACCGTCCTGACCAGCACCATATTCAATCGACAGTGGAACCCCGAGCACCTGAGCTCAGATGTTTTATTGATTCAGAACTTCTCAGGTACAGATCATAAGCAATCAAACGTCCCCCACAGATATCCAACCACCTGCAGACAATAAAAAAGCCAAGCCCTATGCATCCCTTTTTCTAACAGTGCACAAAAACAGTTATTTTAAACACAACTAAAAATAAGCTTCCACAACAGAGAGAAAAAAACAAAATACTCTTCTTCATCAGGAACAATTAGTAGCAAATAAACTCTACCTAAACTGGGCCAGTGGAAAAGTTGGAGCTCTTAGGATTGGGGACTCACAGGAAGCAGAATCCTGGTTCATCCATCGCCTCTCCCTCTGTTGCTAACGCATTCTGGTCTGTCTAGGTCACCAGCATTCTCTCCTGTCATAGACTGTCCTGTCAATAAGACTAATGACAGGGACACTGACAGCAGCAGTCCCTGTACCCTTCTATCTTCCAAAAACGAGAACTATGCTAAAGGGATCTTGGAAAAAGAGATTTTGTAAATGTTCCTTTCAGAGACTCCGTAAAGGAATCAAAAGGACCAAAGTCATTACCAAGGTAAAGAATCAAAGAGAAATGTTTTGACTTAGAATATTTCATAACTATTTATAAAAGGAACTACTGGTTTTTTTTTTAAATAAAGTAACGATTTAAGAAATCTTAAAGCATTAAGAGCAGGATCAAAGGGAGCAATTGATTTGACTGATGGGAAAACACAAGCTAGGCATGAATCTTGATAACTAGGATAGAACAGAACTTAGCTTTCATAACGAAGGTCCCCACGGAATCTCTATTCTGAACTCCTTACAAAGGATCTGAATAGTAAAGGGGCGGGGGGGGGGTGACTTTTCTCCGGATGTCAGATAGTTAATATTCTGGGCTCTGTAGCTCAGGAGCAAATTTGAAGGTATTATACCACATTATTATAACCATTTAAAATAAAACAATTTAAAAGAGAGAGTGGGGAAACCCTTTCTTAACTCAAAGAGTGAACCAAAATAGCTGACAGACTGCATTTGCTTTGGAAACTCCAGCTTTCTAACCTCTGGGTCCTTCAGTCAGAAAACCTTCAAAGTTGCCTCCTTAGGAGGTTTGAGTTTCCCTTGAATTCATACCCAAATAGTCTTTAAGGTGGTGAAGGCTGTAACAGTTGTCAAGTCATGTGTTTCCTTCTTTCCTAAGAAAGTGGAGACCAAAGAGCAAGAAACAATCAACCTGCAGTTCCTCAGCTCTAGTCTATAGCAAAACTCTAATGGGAGAATGGGTCCTGACTCCCAGCCCCAGATCTGCACCTCTATTCACGATGACTCTTCCAGACCCCTTCTTCCCAAGTGAAATCCAGGAACTTCTGCTAAGCTAGGCTAGCAGTGTAGTGAGTCTCCCTCCAAAAAGGGACCATGTGGCAATCGTGAGCCACATCCCTGGTGAGGAGGGAGTCGGTTTGTTTGAGAAGTACACATGTGAGTCTTCAAGGTACCTGGTACTACAACTCCATCAACCTTCCAACACCTTCATAAATGGCAATAATACCATTAATGGCAACAGCAACTAACATATGCAATATGTACTGGCACCCAACACTATTGCTGCTTTAAAATAAGCATTCATGCATTTAAAAAATTCCAAAGGAGAATATATATATATATACATATATATATATATATATATGTATATGTATATATCTTTTACAAGAGACAGTGTTGAACATGTATTGAGGAACATCACATGACCTAGTTCATTTGTCATTATTGAGGCTAGAGTTTAAAGCTTATAATTTATGGCTGCTACATGCCTCTATAAATTAAAATAGGGAGGGTGTCCAATACAGCTCATAGGAATGGCGTTCCACCCATAAAACCAAACACTCAAAGGTGGAGAGCAGCCAGCATGACATGTAAAAGCTTTTGTATGATAACTTCTTGTATTTCTTGGCATGAAGCAGATTGGTTCCACAGTTGACACCTCCCCCACCCTCTCTGGAGGGTGATTCATTCTCTTCGGTTATAAATTTCCACAGTGTTCCATCAAGACCCTGCACCTGGTACCAGACGCTCATCCTGAGACCACCATGGAAACAGAAGATCTTGCTAAAGTGCTGCTGGATGCCCTCTCTACCAACAGAAAGAAAGAATGGGGGGGGGAATGTAACAATCACTAAATATTTTAAAAGTCCATCTTAATATGTCTAAGCAAAATAAGCAGCAGTGTTCTAAAGACAGTAAAATTAGCATCCCAGGTGCCTCCAAGCTGCTCCAGTGACTTAGACTTCAGTCACTTCAAAATACTGTTCCCTCTTCTTGGAGTCCCAGTTTCAAAAACTACATAGAAAATAAAATATAATCAATAAACGAGAGAGGAAAAGCCCTTTTCTTTAATTTGAATATCAGATCAAAACAGCTAGCAGACTGCATTTACTTTGGAAATAGCTCTGCAATCTCTGGTAAAGGGCTTGTGTCTGAAAACCTTCAAAGTTGTCTGTTTAGGAGCCTGCTTTTCTTTCTTATTTTTCTTTTCCAAAGCACAATCTTTTGCGGTGTTTCTTTTGTAGTGTAAGACTCCTTTCATTTGGGTATTGCAATCAGGAAATCTCACCTCTGCCCTCACCAGTTAAGGGCTTCAATACATTCAGAACTAATGAAAACGTTTCACGTTCATCATAGAAAGCAAGTCTCCAGAGCACCAGATGGCATTTGAAAATGTTTTCCAGACTATGGAAGGGATAGGTAAACTCCCTTTGGAGAATCCTCAGTTGGTGTCACTGTTTCTGAACACTAGCTGTACATCAGGAATCCCTAGTAAACTGGGGTGGGAGGGGGGGAGCAGGATTTGGTACCGATGCCCAACCCTAGACCAGCTGAACACTCCTTTCAAGGGAATTCAGGAATGCTTCTCTGTTGTAGGAACTCCATACATGATTCTGTATATTTTGGAAACCACTTACCCTAAAATATACCTTCTACCTTCTCCCCACGACTCTCATCTTCCTTGAGATCCCAAGTGAAACATTAATATATACTGTTGCGTAGTAACTTCTTTAAAGCCCTGAGGATAGATGTGTCAGAACTCAGAAATTGTTTTTGTGTATGTGTTAAAAAGTGTAACACCCTCAGAACAGCCTAGGGCAGCACCCCATAATCAAATGCATTAACATTCTGCAGCCAAACAAACATGCATACTATGTGGGATAAACAACAGCTATAAATAACCTATCTTAGTTTTGCTTCCAAGTCAATTAAGAAACTTCTGTTTTCCATTTCAGAGCTTGAAGATCTACATGTGAGTTACCCAGGTAACTCTCTTACTCCAAATTCAGTCAGCACAGAGATGAAGGCATGGGTCCTCCCAGGACAAGCTTAGAATCTAACCAACGAGGAGGATGAGAGGCGTGTCAACAGCCAAACACAAAAAAGGCTGAGTGGCATAAAATTTCCCAAGAACTTATAAAACTATGAATATACTGAGGTGCAGTATCTGTATACTGAGTTACAGTAGTATCCCAGATAATTTAATTGACAGAGACAGTGACCATAGTCCTATTTAAGTACAGGTAATAACTTAAAAATAACCGTGGAAAAAGAAAATACCATTAAAAGGAGGCACGTGGATTCACACTCTAGCATCGGTTATAGCTGGAAACGGGGTTGAAATAGGTGCTGATTTAGTTTTGGACACACGAGAAGTGAGTTAGAAGGAAGAGGACGGCATCGAGAGACACACACAATGACAAAGCGTCATTGAGACGGAGAAATTGGAATGCTTTGAAAAAGCTGCGCATGCTTTTGCTTCCATCAGATCCAGGCTTCACCCGGTGATCCATGGGACCGACAGCCGAAAGAAGCTTCTCTGCATCTTCACCTGTGTCAGCCCTTACTCCAGCCCCCATCCCGACACCAGCCAAACACATACCAGCTGCGTCTGCACCTTCCACTGATGTCACAATCCACCACAGGCCATTTTATAGTATTTGGATAATTAAGCTGTGAAATGTCATTTGTTATGAATTAAGGTTTTTTCCCCCCACTTTTACACTCCTCCTTCTGATCAGATTATAACATGCAGGTTATTTTTATAACCCTCACATTCTCCCCTCAATATGCACCACAATGCCTTGTACAATTTAAACTTTCAATAATTTGATTTCATTTGACACTTACACCTTGGCTGTCAAAACTGGAAACAATATAAATTTAAAAAAAAAAAAGAAACATATGAATCACCACTTTTTTCCCGGCTTAAGATTATAAGTACGCACACTGACCTAAAAAGAAGATCAAGAAATGCAAAACCCAAAGGCGAACACTAATTCTATAAATCACTTACCAAAAAATATGTAAAGTACAGGTGAGCTCTTTGAATGTCTGTTCTGAACCCAGACGACCTGTTTTATTTGATGCTCACAAAGGCCAATGGACGAATGATCCCCCAAGTAACAAAAGGAAAACTTTAAAGACTAAATCAAAAAGTCTTAGACGAACAGCTAACACAAAAGGGGAATGTCACTCCCAGCTCAGCAAACAACCAGCAATGGGAACACGGCTTCACGTCAACAGCGTGACACATCAAGCGAGGCTGCATAAGCAGCCCGTGCCCCCCGTTCCTTGTTCTACTTCGCATGAAAGCATCTGGCACAGGGAGACACAGGTTCGGTTCTCACTCGGAGATCCACAGGGGGAAGATAATCCTGCTGCAGAGATGCATCCTTGGAAATTCACCCCAGACTCAATTTATGTTACTTAACTTTTCTGGAAGAAAAAAAAAAATATTTTAAGCATATTTTTTAAATTAAACCGTTGAACTGCATCACATGGGGGAAAAGTGAATGGTTACTTTTTAATGTTTTGATAACCTTGAACTCAACGATTACGTACATAACCAAAGACCAGAAAAGCATCTGAATTCCCTCTGCTGAGGGAGCTGTAACGATGACATGTTCTTTGAAGTGAGCAGAGTCCTAACACCCTCAAAGCTGGCAGGTCAGTGCATCTTCATAGGTGTGAGCACCCAAAGCACAATGCCCGAGATAGCATGCCTCTGCCTGTAACTCACCACAAATGTTTTGTTCCCAGCAAGCTGCCCATCGTATTTCCCTTGGATTCCTTTCCTAGTAATTTATCCCAGTAAGTCATGAACTTCTTAAAATAGACGAGGAAAACAACAGGAAGCTGGGTCCTCACTGGGCTTCGTCTATCAGTGTCTGCCTTTTCTGCAGGACTTGAAGGAAACTAACAGCACTTCTGGGCAGCCTCTCTCCATCTCAGTAGCGGGTTTTGATGAAGTCTACGTTAATGCCAAGACTGCGTTACGGCATCAGGAAGGACAGGTCCAAAAGGAGAAGTTATTTCACCCTTAGCAACCACAAGTATCTTGTGCATTTGTATAGCATGCGGACATACATGTGAAGAACTCTGAAAATCAGGTTTGCTATACTGGAGATAACATGCATGATGGCTCTTTCAAGTTATAAAGTGTTGCTAAAA
Organism: Cricetomys ansorgei; assembly: GCA_026225945.1. Lineage (NCBI taxonomy): Eukaryota > Metazoa > Chordata > Mammalia > Rodentia > Nesomyidae > Cricetomys > Cricetomys ansorgei. Next base: position 6,827,969 of record JAMJFZ010001036.1, on the reverse strand, counting down.
CCCTTCACCTGTAAGCGCATCCACTCTCTGACTCTGAAAGCCAAGGCAGTCTGCCCTCAGGCCCTCGAGTATGAGCTTTAACCTGCAGCAGGCAGCGAAGAGCTCGGCACTTTTTATACCCATCACGTTACCTTCCACAGAAAACCAAGGAAGTTATTAACACTTCTTTAGCAGTGAAGAAAAAAGAAAAAGGCTCAATATCTTTCTCAAGTGCATCTGACCCTACAGCTTCTTGGTAACTCCTGTGTTACTCTACCTTCATGTTCAGCCTAGACTCTTCCTCAGCTTGCTAGTAGCGAGCAATTTTTTTGAGCACCAGCTTGCAACAGACACTGGCCTGAATTATTTCTGGCTCTGGAATGACTTACTCTTCACAGTTGCTCCATGACCTGGAGATCGCTATTAAAATGGCAAGTGAGCATCCATGAACTTTCCATGATGAGAACAAGAGGAAAGGTTGGCTTACTGTAGTGAAGAGAAACGACTGGGATCCAAGGGTATCATCGTCTTCTGTACCTTTATTTTAAGTAATCAAACAATCTCAGGCTAATGCACCAACTCCCTAGATTCAAAGTACTTTTTATCTCTAGCCTTGTTCTCTTTTCAAGAACATCCTTCAGTCTATGTGTTTGTTCGGTTTTTGAGAGGACTCTCATGTTTGACTATCAAGTTTGGGTTTTCCGAATTTGAATCACCATACTCTTAAAAACTTTGGCTGACTTTCTACATCCAACAGTAAAGACACTCCTAATAACACATGTGAAACATTGCACATTAGCATCTGAGGGCTCCAGCATTTCATCTGGTGTTTGCTCCTTCATGAAGGGTATTAGGACTTAAACCAGGCTTGTCCTTACACAAGTACAGCCTACAGCCCCACAAGAAAATGACAAAGACAAAATAGAACAAGTAAAAAATAATGGTTTTACATAGCATTTATAATAGCATTTTAAATTTTCTGATGGGGATGCTGTTTCCACGTCAGTACACGCATAACGCCCAGTCACAAGTCTACTTTGTCTCTATTACAACATCCTCTGAAAATGTCCTTGTGCACACATGAACAGGGTGAAGATAAGAGCATAAAGCTGACATTTGCCAATATTAGTAGGTTTCACACTGAACCATTGAAAATAATCTTTATGTCATGAAAAGCAAATTTCTTAATATAATTCATTAGATGTATTTATTTTATCTTTTTGTATTTTATGTGTGCTTTTCCTATAAGCATGTCTACTGTCCACAGAAGGCAAAGAAAATGGTGTCAGGTTCCCTGAACTAGAGTACAGACAGTTGTGAGCTACCATATGGTGTGGAGAACTGAGCCCAGATCCTCTGGAAGAGCCGTACCCTTAACCACTGAACATCTCTCCAGGCCCCATTGAACTTCTTAACCTTTAACAAACCAATGGATACAATTGTTCACACTTTTTTTTTCAAAGACTGGTTTGTTTATTTAAATCAACTAGAAAGATCTTTACTTAACACTTCCCCGTCAGGCATAGATCTACAAGGAATTGTGAGTATGTGGGAAGATGGCTAATGCTTGCTGGGCAACATAGACCATGAAGATATTGTCTGCATTAACCTAAAAAATGCATTTGTAGTCCCACTCAGTATCATAGCATACCCCCTTGCCCTGGGGTCCCTTCATGTGACATTTTAGAATTTTGATACACTATCTTTCTAAAACATACTATCTCCAAATTTAAAAAAACAAATATTTTTTTTCTTATTTATATATTGTAAATGTATTTTAGGAAAAAATGTGTTTCTAGGACCCTCTGTTTCCACCCACCTCAACAATTTATAACATCTCAAAGAGCATGAGAATTCTGACGTGGTTTACACAATTTGGGAAAAGCTAGGTTAAAGTGCTACCTTGCAGAATTAATATTTGTGCATTTAAATGTCTGTGATAGTGAATTAACCCAAAAGGAAATAAAATAAAATAAAATAAAATACTGTCTAAAAGCTGACTCTCCACTCAGCTGTTAGCATTGATCCAACCATAAGTTTCCAACTTTGAGGTGTGGTTATTGAGGGCTGAAGTCTGGTTGTAGCCATGGTTACAACCAAAGGATGCACTAGACGGATCCGACGGCCCTTCTTCCTAACATCTTTCATGTGATGTGTTCATGCTTAGCTCCTTAGAGCTGATATAATAATGGTATACTTGCATGTTTGACATAAGTAGAGTACCTACTACAAACCAAGCGCTATCTGGGTTCATAAGGACGTAGTTCCTGAGAACACAGATGAGGAACTTCAGGGATCTTATAATTCGGTGTGGAGAAGACAAGCCAACAAGGAAACAAATGTGGAAGAGAACTAAGGCATATACTGGAGACCCTGGAAGTAGAAAGCCTGTCACTATCCTAGGGTACTCGTTCACAGCCACCACTGGCCACAGTGGTGACTTTAGTTGAAATGGAGGAGAATTAAATAAAACTAAAAATTCGGTCTTTCAACTTCAGTAGCCCTATTTTAATTTCTCAGTGTCTACATGTGGCTAGTGTTTCTGCCATGTTGGGCTACTCAGGCCCATAGCTTTGCCATCACTATTAAATGTTCTATTCGATAGCACTACTATAGAGTCAGGAGGAAAACAGGCTTACATGGCACTGATATATGTAAGCAGCTAATTAACACATGAAAAAATACTGTAGTAGGGACTCAACACATTAAACTACTATGAGGCTACCGTGTGTGTGTGTGTGTGTGTGTGTGTGTAACCCTAGGAGCCAACTCCTTTAAAGGTAACATTTTACTTTCAAATAGTGGCCTAATATTTGAAACTTCAAGTTAATATTTTAGTTCAAGATATTTAAATGAAGAATTTTTTTTCTTTCTTTCATAGTTCCTTGATCCAAAAGGAAGAAAACTATATCCTCTTAATTCTGATAAGTGATAAACTGCAGAAAGTGAATGCATAGAATAAGCAAGGCAGAAAGGGTTGTGAGAACAATTTCTAAAGAGCAAATGTTTTACTTTAAGTCTGAGTAAGTAAGTGTAGGCAGAGTCTAAACTTGAAAGGTATTTTCTTCTTTCTTTCCTGTAACTTGGGTGCTGGTTTCCTGCACTTTTCACTTCTTGAGTATTTGTTGCCACTTCAGAACCTGACGCTGAATTCTAAAATCTATGTGTAAATCAAAACCCGTGCACAAGTCATATTTCCTGATGAATGTTATTTTGAGAATATGTTCTACATAGAGAATTCATTGGTGAATAGGTGGGTGTGTTGATTTTTTTCAGACATTTCCTCTACAAAAGGAAGGAAGAGTCTATAGCCAAAAACATTTTTAAGACCCACCTAACAGTTTACTGTTAAGGTTCATTTCATAAGTCTTATCAGATAATAGATGACTGGGCCCATTTATGTTTGTACATTGACTTCAGAAGCACACACAGCTAATGTTCACCACTAAGATATTTTAACTTCTTTCAAAGTAAAAAGTAGCCACATTGAGTCTGCCATAGCTAAGAATTCAGCAGAATTCATTGGATGCCAGACTTGGAGTATATATTTCCAATTAGAGCTGGAAATTCTTGTTTATGAGTCTCAGGGCTATGGTGTAAATCCTGTGCATGGGAAATCATAAACTTCTCTGTAATAGCCACCACAGTTTTGTTGACCAACTGACTAAATGAGCAAAACCAACAGATTAATCATTTCATTGGGACAATCCCAAAGGGCTGATTAGGCCAGCAGGGAACCCTGAATATGATATTCCTCTTGGAGAAGCCGCCTGATCCTCACAGTGTTGACACATGTGACAGAATAATCACTCTGTAGAAACCATGTCCAAAAGTATTAAGCAAATGGATGTGAGAGCTAAAAAGCTTTATGAGACCCCTTCCAGGGAGGTCTGGCCAGCCACGATGCTGTCTGTCCCTGATACCCAGAGGCACCTACTTCCAGGTCTTCAAAGGAAAGCTGTGATCTCCTTTCACTGCTCTTTTTCAGGGCTAAGGGACCAGGGAATCTGGCAAAGCAATCTATTTACACCTTTCTCTTGTTTGAGATGCTCAAGGCTATGTCTCAAAAATACTTGAAGAGATAGGCAGCCCTCAATTACAAAATACAGCTTTGCTTACTGAAATTTATGCAAAAGAGATTTGGTTCACATCTCTTCCCATATCCCGACCAACACATGGAAGAAAAGCGTGAGCCAAATGAATCAAAGAAATTAATGGGTCTTTGGGGCCGTGTTAAAAAACAGCACACTGTGGTGCAGCCGTGAGACCCATTATCCACCTAAAGCGGCAGCTGTGTGCATGCACCTCCCAGAGTATTTCCACCTCTGAACAGCAAAGCCGTTGTTTGTGACATTCTGCACCCATATTCTACTGGGACGTTAATATGCCCAGTCTCAGGGAAAGGATTACAACAGGCTCATTGCTTTGAAAAAGGGACAACACCGAGCTCCCCCGTTCAGATAACTATGCACATAAAGCATTTATCTCACTGGGTTCCTTTGTTTCTGCGTTCAGAAATGTTAGGCCTATGCCTCTGAAAGAGGGAAATGCACAGAATCCCACACTGAGACTGTGAAGTCACTGGCTCTTTCATTAGTTGTGTGTACTTCATAAGGGATTATAAACATTTCCCCTGTCTCTGTGTATTTTTTCTAAAGCAGAGTGTTATGGAACACTGACTTTAAGAATCCCTATTTTTGAACATTTGGAGTGTTTCAAATTTGCTGGTATAAATAACATTGAGAATCATGCTCAGACATAAATCTGTCTGAATGTTTCCTTGAAACACATTTAGAAAAGTGCTGGGTCAAAATATCGTAAATATTTTTAAATCTTTTGAGAAATGTGGTAAAATCCCAACAGCCACTCTGATTTATATGCAACCAAAAGTGAAAAATAAATCACCATGCTTTGGAGTATTTACTGGCAAGATCTAGACACGAGGTGGCCAATTCTTTTGCTTGGATAGAATTCTTCTCTGTCCAGGCAGTGGCTGACCATCCGTGACCACCAGATGTCAGTCTAAAACAGCAAGTTGAACTACACCCACGAAGGGGTGCAACTCTGAGGTTGCAGGCTCTCACTCACATCCTCTTCTTTTCCCCTTGGGCTGATAGGGAATTTGGACCTTGTTAAAAATCAGATAGATAGATAGGTAGATAGATAGATAGATAGATAGATAGATAGATAGATAGATAGATAGATAGATAGATAGATAGATAGATACTGTCCATGGGAGCCCTCTGCAGGTTCTCAAGTTCAGAAATGATTGAGACACAACCAAGGCAGGGAAATGAAAGCCAGCACTGCCTGCAATGGGAATAGGCTCTCCTGAAAAGTCTCTGATAGCTTGAAACTTCATTTTGGCAGGAATATTATAAATGAGGTTCTTGAGCCAGGAGCAACCTAATCCATGATGGTCTTTGCAACTTTTAAGATTCTGTATGAAAACCCTCCAGGGATTATAAACCTAGACTAAGACATCCAGGGAACCTTTTCAAGTAATGGTTTTAGAGCAATGAGATTCAAAGATTACTAGTGATGCACTGACACAGATCTGCATCCCTGAGTTCCTAAAGAAGTGATGCTTAAGTCAGTAGATTTTTGGGAGTTAGGAATGAAGATGGGGTTCTCATGCAGTTTTGATAAAGAAAGTATTGATTGACTCTCAGAACAGGAGGGAGCGTGATGAAGTCAAGTAGAATCAGATTCTAAAAGCCAAGAATGTAGGAAGATATCAAACCATCTCTACACCATGATTCTGGAAACACTTGAGAAAAGCCACTTACGAGAACATCCTTTAAATAGCATCTGGATGCCTAGATTTTAATAATTGAAGCCTTCACAAAGATGACCACTGCATTTACTTCAAAACTCTTCTCCACATCCCCACCTCTTTTTTATGACTATGCACTTTCTTGTTCTCTTTCCTAAATTCTTATTTGGCTGGCCATTCTCAAAAAGCTTGTTTCTCTCTGGCTCCATCTCTTATCTCCAGCTCTTCTCCCTCTCCAGGTGAACACTGAGGCAGAAGGGAGCCTGCTCTTAAATTTGCTCCCCTAGGCCAGGCCAGAAAGAAATAGTCAAATGTATCCTGGATGGCTCTACTACAGTGTCCTAGGAACCTGCAAGGGTCAACATGTCCCTGAAGCAAGACGCAATGTCCTTCATACCCATACCTGCCCCATCAGAGCTGTTCTTTTCTTCTTTAGTGGACATTTCATCAGAGCAGTGGCTCTGAACCTTTCTAAGGCTGTGACCCTTTGATATAGTCCCCCAGGTTGTGGTGACCCCCAACCATTAAATTATTTTGTTACTACTTCATAATTGTAATTTTTCCACTGTTATAAATCGTAATGTAAATGATACGCAGACTGTCGCACATCATGACCCACAGGTTGAGAATAACTTCATTGGGGACACCAAGCAACTCTTCAAACCAGAAAATCAAACATGCCCTAGTCTCTCATCTACTACATCTAATCACGTTGCAGAGATTTTAGGCCCTGGGATTATAGGATTCAACTCATCGTCCTCTACCCTTAACCTTCTTCTGCTATTCTGTCAGGACTCCATGCTTCTAGTCTGCACCATAGCAACAGTGTCCTGTCTGTAGTGATTTCTAAACACACCCACAGATTTTTCACTCTCCTCCTGGTAAGTCATACTTAAATTCCACTGCCTTTGAGGATGGTCTAGACTACAACTGACTTACAATGAGCAGAATACAGTAGAAGTAACAGTGTAGCCAGACCCCCTAAAGCAGCACTGCTGTCTTGGGTTCCCAGTTATAAAGATCCTTTAAGCTGACCCACACGACCATGAAGGAACCAAAGCTTATAGCCAGTGAGGACCTGATGTCTCCTGAGACATCATAATGTCTACTGAGAAACCAGTCCTGGCCCCAGACAAAACTTCAGGAGATGGAAGCCCGTCAACATCTGGACTGTAGTCTCCAGAGAGACACACTTCATTCACCAAGCTTCTTCTGAATATCTGTCCCATTGAAACAATGTGATAATAAATTCTGTTACTTCAAGTCCCTATATTAGAACTAATTAATTAGACAGAGGCAGATAACTAACACATGACCTGTCTCCATAGCACAACTCAGCTTCATCCTTTCTCAGCTCTACAGATACTCATAGACAAAAAAAAGTCACTATCAAAGGAGGAAGAGAGCTCTCAACTAATCCCCCTACGTTTATTTTGTCTCATCTGAAGCTTGAGAGATCATTTTAAGGTTCAAATCTGATCTAACACATTCCATATTTAACCCTTTTGAAACTCCCCATTCTCCTTCATATATGGTACAAATTCTTGGAAAGGGCCTCAGAAAGTAGGCAAACACCTTCTCCAGCCTCTCCATCTACCATACTTCAACCACACAAGATGCCAGATGGTTCACAACAAAAATTAGTTTGCCAGGGTGCTATAACAAAACACCACAAGCTGAATGGCATAAATCATAAAATTTTGTTTTCTTTTAACTACACAGGATAGACATCTAAGATCAGGTATTGATCTTAGCCTAAGACTTCTCTTCCTGGTCTGCAAATGGCCGTCTTCTCTGCTATGCCTTCCATGTCTTCACAGGGTCTCCCTGTGCAGATCCATCACTGGTGTCCAACTCTCCTCTAAGGATTTCAGATTGAATTAGGGTCCGTACTAACAGCCATGGTCCAATTCAGTCCTCTCTTTAAATGATTCATCTCCAAAGTCAGTCCAATTCTAACGTGCTGAGATGTAAAGCTTCCACATATGAATTGTCAGGGAACACAATTCAGTCTCTGCCTTTATTCTCTCCCCTGCTAGGAAAAAGCTTTGCTAATGGGAGCAGAGAAGATGCAGAGCACTTTGTAGAGAGAGGGTGTGTGAGGCTAGGGTGAGGGGGTGAGGGACGGAAGAGCAGCAGCAAGAGGAGTGGACATGAGTAGTGCACTGGAAAATACCACCAAGCTCACCAGCTGGCTAAAAATAATTTACTCAAGAATGAATAGTTTCTGCCTTTAGGTGTAGAAAACAGTGAAATGGGAGAATATTAGTCTCCTGGGCAAATGAAAAATAAACATAGATTATGCAGAGAAGGAACTTCTCTGACTAGGGAAAGGTTGTGGCTCAGAAACCAGAGAATCAACCCTGTGGTCTTAAGCCTGAAAGGAATGGACAACCCTGAAAAGTATAAAATTCAAACTGTCACCGGGCTTGGTAGTGCACATCTTCCGCCTCAGTCTCTTGGAGGTAGCAGCAGGCAGAGTTCTGAGTTTGAGGTCAGCATGATCTACATAGTGAGAATCTGTTAATAACATTATACACACACACACACACACATACTGTTATATATACACATATATACTGTTACATAAATATATATGTATGTATACATATGCATATATACATATACATAAATATATATATACACATATACATATACTGCTGTGCTGAGTGTGAAGGCTGTAGCAAGTTATCTTTGCTGAGGGCATCTACTCAGTAACATAAGGGAAAAGAAATAACTTCCTACTTTCACAAAGGGAAAAAAATAACTTTCAAAGTCTTCACCACCTCCTTTAAACTATTGGTATTGTGTGGAAAAATTATTGAACACAGATGCTTATCTGTTCAGGACAAATACCAAAAACAAGCTGTTTTTATTTAGTCTTCAATTACAAATACCAACAAGGTAATAAAAGGAAATGTGGATCACTATTTCCACAGGTTGATCGCCACTGCTCTTAAGTTTATCAGCATTTGACAATACCTAATTCGCTTGCATTTAAACGACTTTATTTAAAATTTCTTCATTAAATATATTTTGACGACTTTTCCCTCCCCCAACACTTCTCATATCCTCCCAACCAAATTCATATGTTCCCCCCCCTCTCTCTCACACACACACAAGTTGAAAATCAAAACAAACAAAAATACAGTAAGACAAAAATTTCAAAACAAAACGAAATGAAATGAAAAGTTCACAGAACAAACAAACAAAAAATTCAAAGTAAACAAAAAAATTAGTTCATTTTGTGTTGGCCAACTACTACTGCTGGGCATAGGGCTTGACCTGGAGTGAGGTTGATACACTCAGTGAGACTCCATTGGAGAAAACTGATTTTTCCCTTTGCCAGCAGGTATCAACTACAAATAGCTTCTTGGTTAGGGGTGGAGACCTGTGCTTGCTTCCTCCTCTCAGTGCTGTGATCTCCACCTGACTTGGACCTGTACAGCTCTTGTGCATGCTACCACTGTCCTTGTGAGTTCATATGTGCCAACTAGACGCTTCATTCCTACTGAATAGCACTCATGATGCTGGAAGGTGCTCTGCATGCTAGTGGGGAAGATGGGTAATCATCAATATCACCCAGCTACAAATCCTGTGACTTACAACAGTGACCTGCCTAGAAGAATTACTGCTGCAATAGTGGCATAAATCTTATGGGAGTAACCAAGTTTCTGGTTGGATTTAATACTCACTACATGAGACGGTACCTAACACTGCTAAAGTGGCCAAGAACTTGAGACTAGATAGGTCAATGGGCCTAGAAGAAATATCTAGTTCTTGATCACTGTCATAATACCATACAACATATGAATACATTGCTCGCATACATCATGTCTCTTGAGGCTCATAAGAGTTGGGGCAAGTAAATTCTCCCATCAATACTCTGGTTGATGCTTATGTTAGAACAAAGTAAGAGCTTGGATGTATTCATACAAAATTAGGAGTAAAAAACTTTAATAGACTTGCCCAAAATAACACTGAGAAATGGCGATAAAAACAGCTGGACCACATGTTTTACGTGAACACCTATTGTTCTTTTCACTCCACTAAGGCAGTTTTCCTTGTTGGTGCATTTCTCTAACGGCATGCCAGTCTTTGTAGACACTGTGGCCACACAGGTGCACATGCCTCCATCTTTGCCTTCACAGTTTTTCTAGTGAGAAAGAGTGGTACCAGGAGAAAAAGTGAAGGAGAGCATGGATGTTTGGGATTACTGTTGTGAACAGATAGGAAAAAAGATCAAAGATGTGCACAAGTATTTTTTAATGATATTAAGATTCCCTTTTTGGGGAATCCTGCCCTTGACCCCAATACCAATGAAGAGTGTTTATGGGTCTCCTCTGGTTTTCTCTAGGCCTGGATAATATACTAGAGAAGGCAAATTGTGGCACCATCCAAAGCTGGGAGTGAGCAAAACAGATGAAACAACAGGATCTTAGAGGGTTGGTAAGAATGGCTGAACTGGTATGGAGCACATACGGATAGACTTAACACCAACCCCTAGCTGCCATTTCTCCTGTCTTCTTCTACTCATGAAACTGGAAGGCAAAATACCATATTTCCCCATGTTAATTTCACCTGAATTGTTCAAACAATTGAGGCCAGGGAAAATTTTGGAGGTTGAGTCACCCGAATAAGTGCATCTCAACTGTGAAAGGGGAATTATAGATGCTTAGTTCAATCTCATACCTGAAAAGCCAGCTCATCCCTAAGTTTTCACCACAAACTTGAATTCCCTGACTTGAAGATTTCCCTGATTGTGCATAGTGGATGTAAAAGAATTCAGAGGGAGAATGACTGATGGCAGACACATTGTTTCAAGTAAGTGGATTCAACAAATAAATATGCCCAAGTTAAACTCCCATTTTTGCTTCCCTCAGATTCTGATACAAAGGGACCTCTTTCCAAAGTATGAGCTTGAGCTCCTGTTACTATAAATATACAAACAGCTTACAAAATGTCTTAGAAAATAGGTCAGACTATCAGAAAGCACTTATTTTCACAACCAGCAAAAGACAGTAATTCAATCGGATGTGGTGATACATCCCTCTACTCCCAGCATTTGGGAAGTGGGGGTAAGGGGATATGAAGTCCAAAGCCAGCCTAGGCTGCATGAAACTCTTGTCTCAAAAATAGCTATAAGTATCTGTTTGTTACATGCCACTTTATTCCTTAACTCTTAAAAATATTGCCATCTTCTGCCAGCTGTGGTGGCACACATCTTTAATCCCAGCACTCAAGAGACAGAGGCAGGAAAATCTTTGTGAGTTCAAGGCCAGCCTGGTCTACAGAGTGAGTTCCAGGACAGTCAGAGTTACAACAGAGAAACCTGTCTCTCGAAAATAAATAAATATATATATTTGTTTGTTTATATATATATATATATATATGGAGAGAGAGAGCAATCTTTCATCAAGATCAAAAGGGGAAAGAATGTACCTTAAAAAAAAAATGAGACACAATTCCTTGACACCCTGCTTAGTCACTCAGAAATCTCCCAGCCTGTGGCTATGAAGGGAAAGACAACAATTTGCACTGGAGAATAGCGACTTAAAACTAAGTGACTGAGCAAAGGATATTACAATCTTTTCCCCTCTTCTTCTGTTAGAAATCAAGGCGGAGGAAGCCTCAAAGCAAAATGATCTGGAGAGTTCTCACTGCAGGGAGGAGAAGCAGCCCTGGGTTTGGCAATCTGTCACCCTGGCATTTACTGCCTGATGAGCATCAGCTCAATACATTTGCACAGAGCTAGACTGAGTATGACTGATCTCTTTTGCTATTAGTTGAAAAACTCATAAACACAGGTATTCATTGGATTTTTTTTTAAGAATAAAAAATAAGGTGCTAATTAAGTGCATGCAAATTATATGATTGAGGAGCATGTCTGGAGCTCTAAACGCTTCATTTTTAAGTTAGATTACAGTGAAATAACTACATTTGAATAACCTCTCTGACTCCCCTTGAAACAGAGGCCCAACGAGATAAGGCAGCTATCTCTTAGTAATCAGCCTTTGCAAAGGCCACGTTATATTTTTCTGAAGTCAAGAAAAATTAATTTGGAGAAACACGAGATTGCTAAGTAAGTGACAGAACTGAGGAACGCGATGCTTTCTTTTCTCGTCTGTATCTAGACTTGGTATTCCAGCTCTAGTTTTCATTGACAACAGAGATACTTAACTGGCCATTTCAAGGTATTTCTTACAGTTTACTACTCTATCTCTGCCGGTTAATTTATCCTCAGGTCATAGTTTCCTCCTCCTCTTACTTTTATGTGACATCCAGATTTGGGGAAAGGTTACCCAGCATCCCAGTCTCAGTTGGTAAATAGATAAGATACATTTGGTCTGCACATTCCTGTTCTTGTAAAGATAATAAAAGCACTCTAATACTTGTTAGGATGGCAAAGAAAACTTTATTCAAGAATATCATAATATAGATTTGCAGTAAGGAAGAGAGACTGGGCTCAATTCCAAATACAGCAGGACAAGTCAGGACATATAGCCAAGGTGGAGGAGGGTAAGGTGACTGGCTATTGCATGTGAAATGACTGAGAGAAGGGACCAGGAGTTGGGAGGGGGAGTCATGGTAAATGGATATAATCCCATTCTTAGAGAAGACAGGCCAAGGGTTTATACATAAAAGGTGGGAAACAGATCATTTATCACGAGTAATGAATTATGAAAGATAGAGGGCCAGTTTAGCAGGACTCTGTGCTGAGAAGAGGCCAGGCAGGCCCCAGATAGGATGAATGCCAAAGTTAAGATCTCATAGAAAGGAGGGCTCAGAGAAGTCTGAAAAAGTTTGTTTCAGAGGGGTTTCTTTGTCTGTCTTTGACCAATTGCACTGAGACATGTTCATCCTGACAGGCTGAGCACCTCAGTCACAATCTTGGTGTATGCTCTTTCTTGTGTCCCATAGCTCACCATGACATCAGTTTCTTGGCTACTCCTCAGTCTCCTACCCCCTTGCTGAGGTGTTTTCTGGTCACCTATATCCATGCATTCTTTGGGGGTACAAGGACTTTAACCTGCATTCTGTGTTATCCTGAGGCGCCTGTAGGCATGCTCCAATGCCACCCATGTAGATAATTCCCACAGCTGTGGCTACTCTACCACCTGGAAATCTGGGCCTTGAGACTGGCATTATCTTTGGCTACATTAAAACAAACAAAAAACGAAACAAACAACAACAGCAACAAACACAGAAGCAGTCTCCTTGATTCAGTAAAGTGGCTCAGAGTTTGATCTCTGGAACATACATTCTAGAATGAAAGAATAAACTCTTGCAAGCTGTCCTCTGACCTTGTCTGGTGAGACTTTTCCAATGACACAACACATAGGCCTACTCACCCCAGAGAGGGAGCCCAGGACAAACCAAAGTACAGATACCACCAGATTCCAATTTAGTGAACCAATGAGTTTTATTGGGGTTACTTATAGGAATATGGGTGATGGGTTACTTACAGGAGCAAAAATGACACAAACACAGCTGCATCACCAAACCCCGCCCCATCATGGGTGACAACTCACAAGGCTGGGGACCTGGAGCACACTGCACAGCTTGCAGACAGCTCAACAGATAGGAGAGTGTCCTTTTCCAAGTGACTCAGTTGACCTAAACCTCTTCCAGGCAGCTCAACTAGTTTCAGCTTCTTCATTGTAGCTAGTCTGATCTCAGTGTCCTTGTAATTTGGCTTGTCTGAGAACAATAGCCTCTATTCAGAGCCCTTTTTCTGTCAATAAAAGAACTGTAATTCTCTGTTCGGGATCAGTCACCTTCCATGGTGTCTGACCCCAGCATGCTGGCTTTTCACTCTGCAGAATAAAAGTGCCTTTGCTTTTTGCATACATGGTCTCATTGGTCTTTGAGGGGCAAATTTTGGACTCAACACTCTTCAGCTGTCTTTATTGCCTATTCTAGTAGTGAGGGACTTAGTGAATCTGGTTAGTTTCAGGGACTTCCTGAAGCTTTTTGTTTACCTTCTGTCTTAAGGAACTTCCAAGGAAGATAGAATGTTTTAGTCTCAGAGGAACTGCTACCAAAAGACCTCCATACAAGTGTGCCATGAACACATATACATACATCTATAAATGTAATAAAAAAATCTTCCATACATTTCCAAAGGTTTGTACTCCTCTGGAGAGACTATGAAGAAAGCAAGCATATGAAACCTATCAAACTTTACCTCCTATCTGAAAGGCACAACCCCCAAAACTCATAATACAACTGGAGTAAAGAGAAGAAAGAATGGGCAACATTCTTTGAAATGAAAGTTCAATGAAAAATCTCTTTTTCATTGTTTCCGATTGACAGCATTACCATCTAGACGGGCAGATCTCCGCATATATAGATAGTCCTGAATAAATTCTTCTGCCTTCATTTTTTATATATGGGAATATAATGTTACTTTTTTCTGAAATTAGGAAGTAGTTTCCCGGGAATAAGAGTCTCTATAACCACAGCGGGCTATCATCTGGTAAAGACATGTAGAACTCTGAAATACAGAGAGCACATGCCAAGACCTCAGGGAATCTGAGCTCAGTTTTGGCTCTGTCAATGACTGGTGGATGAGCCTGCCCGGATTATTTTACCTCTCTCAACTTAAATTGCTCCACCTGCCAGGTGATAGAGATCTAAATATATAATCTGCTTTTTGTTGTGAATCTTGATGACTTCATTACTGGAAGCTGAGCTCCTAGTTTGAGCACATGGACATGTCTGGGCATGTTTAGTCAACTTCTGTGGCAGGCAGCCTGCCGGGCACTGCAGTTACACAGGTGCTTCTTGGGAAATTCAAACCCTGGAGAAGAAAAAACCCGACTCCAGAGCAACGAAGCCTCAGTTGGTGCTAAGGTCAGACATATGAACGTGTAACAGTGCTGGTTGTCCTGATTTGCCTCCAGATCTCATGTTTGAGTTCAATAGAGATTTGAGTGATTAATTATTTAAATTGAAATTAGCTTAATTAAATTTAAATTTAATTAATAAAACATGAAACCATAGCATCGTTAAAAAGAAACTATTAAAAGTGTGAGGTCAAACAGTATTTGGTGACCCTTCTGACAAAGAGGAAAGTGAGCACTTCTTCACTTTCCCACATTCGTAGCAGAATTTTGGCCCTCAGAGTCCTCCAATGTCTTTGCATAAACTAGTAAGGCACAGCTGCCCAGAGATTGAGCTGCCCTCAGTACGCAGTTGCACCAAGTGAGACCAGGCAATGTCCAGTAAATGGTCATTAGGACATAGTGGTTCTTGAGTTCTGCTGAGGCTCCCTTAACACTTGAAAGACTGATGGACACTGGAGCATGAGTGCACACATACCCAGCGCACGCACTTTTCTTTTGAGGACACAACATTGCTCTTCCCCTCCTTCTAAATCCTAATTCTACTTGAGAAAAATCACCCCCTTTCTATATTCTATTCCCTTTGACCACAGTAATTGTGTTATGAGTGATACATAACAAAAGCCAGGGCATGATATAAAACAAGAGGACTTTCCCATGTCTTATGTAAAAGTCACAGTCTCCGCACTGGAAAGGCCACCAAGAAGCAAAGGAGAAGCCTTTGGTTGAAAAAGTCACACATAGAAGAGATGAAGAAAGGGGGAGGAGATGGAAGGGAGAGGAAAAGGAGGAGAGGAGGAAGAAGAAGAGAGAGGAGGTGAAAGAACAGGGTTTGAGTGGCTAAGAAAAATTATATATCAGAACAACTAGTACAGAGAGAAGTAAAGCCATTATGGAAACTATGGAAAACCTGGAGCTAAGGCAAGGTTCTGTAGTTCACACATCCTCACAGTAATGTCCTGGGTTGAAGGCTTCCCAGGTTCTGTCCAAGGAAGAGAACATGTTTATCTCTCTTTTGGCTGCTACTATTGAAGATCCAATAGTGAAGCTCCATAGTAAGTTGCAGGTGTTTTTCTGGGAGAGAAACAATGTCTGTCAAGTGGAAAGGATCATCCTAAAGGTTACAGTATGTAACCCTTTCGGATGTTAACCGTTTTCCCCTCCAACTAGAGATTTTACTTTAGCATGTCTTTATTAAGTTGCCTATAAATCCCTAGCTTCTCAAGGGATTCTTGAAAGTTATGCTATCTTTTGGTTTTTTTCATTAATTGATAAAGAAATAAAATCTTTGAACTGGTCTCAGTTTGCATTTGTCTAACAGCAATGCTTTCTTTTTAATTATGCTTTAAAACAAGAGATAAAGATTTTAAAAGGAAGCAGGAGAACTCTTGATTATTCACTTCATACTTGGATCGTACTAGCACAGCTGTGGCATCCTTTGAGTTGGTTTCCAGTTCACATAAGTCCATGTGAGCTAGGTTTTTATGTCTTGCACCCATAATAGTGATGACAGGGCATAGTGAGTGTAGAGCCCAGGAAAGGGGCTTTGAGGACAACCTGTGCGAACAGTCGAGTGGAACTGAGAAATGGAGAATTGCAAGGTTAAAGAGAACAGTTGTTCCTCTTCATTTCTTTTAATGCCCCCCAAACCACAAATACCGTGTATTACCACTACTGTCACAAATAGGAGAGCACCATCAGTACTACACAAAGTCACCTCCGAAAAGAAGTCCTTGTGGACCATGGTAGACCATTAGCTCTAGCCTATGAAAAGGGGTTGGAGTGGCTAAGAAAACTTGGATATCAGAAGATTTATGGGGTATTGTCACTCTACTGAGAGCCTTCTTCCCACAGGCAACATTATAATAAGTGCCCTTTTCTAACTTGAATTAAGAGGCACAGTTGAGGACCATGAGGTGGGGAACATAGTCTGGGATGGTTGCTGCTTGATAGAAAATTGAAGGTTCAGTTTCTGTGTTAGGTTTAGCCTGTGTTCCTGAGAATCTTAGGGTGAGAAAAGATGAATATGTCCCCATTGCTTTAATATGAAACACTCACAGGAAAGCTTCTGTGAAGGTTTTAGACTTTTACCTAAGGAAACTACCTGAAGGTTCACATGGACTTTAGAGAAAGCACTCAGAGGGCTCTACTGGTTGCTCATGGAAAAGTGAAGGAAAAGCAACAGCCATAAGGAAGTCAGCCTCTCTCTGATAATAGACTTGTGATGGTGTCACTGAATTCCTCAGCTTCTTGCTTGACCTGGACATAGTAAGTCCTGTGAAGCTGTATTTGGGAACAATGCAGGGCTACAAAATCCATGCACCTTGACTGAAATTTCATTTAAAGGGAAGAGAAAGAGACACCAACATAAACTCAAAATGAGTCTCAATGATCTCCATTTTAGGGAGTCAAGGTGCCTTTTCTCTATTATGAGCAAAATATGTGATATAGACAAACATTTGTATCTTTCTACAATGTCAAAATTTATTGAACAATAATAATTCACAAGAAATGCTTATTTTTTGTGGGGGGGATGAACAATAATTTGCTAAGAAGGCTTAATTTCCTTGATAGCTAGATGAGGTAAACAGGGACTTATTGCTTTTATTCCTATTTTCATTACAAATATGAACTCTCAAATAACACATGACATACCACAAAGTGTGTGTGTGTGTGTGTGTGTGTGTGTGTGTGTGTTGTTTATGTGTAATAGAATGACTATAAAGAGTTTCAGAGATTACATCAAAGTTGAAGGAGTTTCAAAGATGCCTTACTGAGAGTCTGAAGCCAGAAGCTTATGTGGATACAGAATAAAGTCTCTTTGCAGGTCAGATAAATACCTCTGCTGGAGATGCTATTATAAAGTCAAACCATGAGGTAATAGTTCAGGTAGGCTGTAATTGTTACCCACTGTGTGGGCTCACCAAGAGAGACAAGGAGATATAATCATATTATGAACCCTGCCCGACCTCAGCAGAGGGAACCACCATCCTGGTCAGTGCCATCCTGGACAGTGGAACTCTGAGCTCCTCAGCTAGGTGTTTTTACTAATACAGAACTCCTCAGGTGTTCTACTGATAGCACATGCAGATCATGAGCAATCAAACATCCCCCACATAAATTTGACACTTGCAGACAATACAAAATGCCAAGGCCTATGCAGCCCTTTTCCCAACAGTGCACAGAACAATTTTTTATACATAACTAAAAGTAAACTTTCACAACAGTAGGCCTCACAGTCAAGTTGAATTGGAGCAAGGTGAGGGACTACCAATGATGTTGAGGTGAAGAGCAAAGACCAAGCCCAGATGGGTGAACCCAGCAAATGGATGGATGTCGATTAAGGAAGACAATGCCAATAGTGGGACCAAGCTAGGACAGCTCAAAGTTCTCTGCCTGTCATCTATTGATACATTGGATGGTCTAATGACACGTCAGTGGGGACCACTGTCATCAGTGTTGTGTGTCTTCTTCTTTATGGGACCCAGGTGAGGGCATTATACCCTTTCCTCAGTCTAGCATGCCGGGTGAGTTCTCAGGACCAGTTTTCCTGATATGGTTTTCATACAACCACATGCTTACATGTTCCTATCATCCCAATTTAATTGGATAGATTTATAAGGCGATGTAGGGAACACTTGGAAAAAGTTTTTGTTACTTTGGTTTCTTTAAAAATGCAAAATGGAGTTTGTATTAGGTTTGTGTTCCCACCCCAGCTGTGGTATAGCTGTTTACGAGTTAGGTTTGGAATGCTTAATGCCAGTGCCTATAATTTGGTTAGGTGCAGTCATTCTGGCACCTGTAGCTTGTTTTGGGGATTGGGTGCTGCATGGGTATATGGGAACTCTTGGCTTAGGGTATAGAAAGTCTAAAGCCCTGAGAGTTGGGGTAGGCATTAGTTGACGGTTCATTGATTGGGTTGCTGTCATTAGTGTAATAATTCCTAAAAGAACAAAGGTTGGAGAGATTGAGTTTATGGATCATGAGCTGAGACACTAGTCTGACTTGCTGTCAGCTAGTCCTCTCAAGCTTAGGACAGCCTAAAAAGAGGCTGTGAAGATTTCTATCTTTTGCTCATTCTATATCTAGGCTGCTTATAGAAGCTGTGAAGATTTATTTCTATCTTTCCTTTCTCCTTCCCTAAATAGAGGGTAAAAGATTGTAGAGTAGTGGTACAAGGCAGCACACTTTTTACTCTGGGGAATAGTTACTATCAGTCTCTATCTCTGGTGCTGGACATATGGTATCACTTACATATCCAGCAAGGTGAAGAACAGCCTACTTCTGCACTTGCAGTCAGGATGGAGTCAAATGCTGCTTGTGAAATGAAGTCCCTTGAAGCAAGTGATAGTCCTACACACACACTAAACAAATAAATAGATAGCTAGATCGATAAACAACCAAACAATACTGTTTCACGCAATGTGGAATCACTTAGAACAAGACTCAATTTGACCCCAATATCATCAATCCTGCCAGAACAGTATAACCATTACGCATTCCCTGAGTCTTCCTATTTCCTTGATCTCTAAACTAAGGTTTTACAGTCAGTTAGTTGTTTCTGAAGTTGGGACACACTTTGCCATCAATTTCTACATTTGACATTATAGAGACAGTGACTTTTTCTTTCTATTAACGTGTTAACTAACACGGGAAGCAGCACCTTTACATTAAAAGCAACACGGTAATATTAAGAGATGTTTAATTCCCAGCACCAGTCAGGAATTGTACAGACCGCATTATAAAGAAATCTGACAGCCTTGGTGAGGAGCAGTAGACAGATGTTCTGCCCTTTAAGTTAACAACCACATTTCTAATATCTCAGTAGCTGCCTAAGCAGGTACCAGACATCAGCTGAAGAGCCAAGCTTGTGACAGGCTTCGTTACTGATCTGGCAGTTTTGCTGTCAGGGAACCAGATGTCACTACCAGTTTGTGTAGTCAGGCTCAGGTGGCAGGGCAGAGCAACAGAGACTGAGGTTTCCTCAAGCCAGACGAATGGATCAACATTGACAGCTGACCAGAAAACTACCCGAACAGAGCGATCAGCTTTATTAGACTTTAAAGGTAACAGCTGATTAAAACTTATTTCATAGCTATTTAAACTTCCAAAGAAACCCTTCCTGGGTGAACAGGATGGTAAAGCAAGCTGTTCCAGGACTTTTGCCCTGGGTCTGTCCCATCTTTCAGCTGAGCAGTTAAGAACCTCATCTCTTCCCTCCCGGACTGAGAGCTAACGAGGAGGATTCCAGGCTTGTTCTTTCTGCCCATCACACCCTGGTCTCACTGTCTTCCTCTGACTGTCAGTGTTAGTCAGAAGCATCCCTTCTACTCTGGCAAATGCCTAACTTTGAATCCAGGCTGAAAAGACTAGACCTCAGCCTTTCTTAGTTAGAATACCCTTCCAATCCTTTTGCAAATCTATTAATTCCTGCCCCCCACCCCATATATAAGTAGGTTTCTTTCTCCTCTTGGTATCAAGAAAACACTTCAGAGATGGGAACCTCAGCTGAGAAAATACCTCCACAAGATAGGACTGTAGGAAAATCTGTAGAGCGTTTTCTTAATTAGTGATTGATGGGGGAGGGCTCAGACGTTTGTGGGTGATGCCACCCATGGGCTGGTGGTCCTGGCTTCTATAAGAAAGCAGGCTGAGCAAGTCATAAAGAGCAGCACCCCTCCATGGCCTCTGCATCAACTCAGGCCTCCAGGTTCCTGCCCTGCTTGAGTTCCTCTCCTGACTTCCTTCAGTGCTGAACAGTGATGTGGAAGTGTAAGCCAAATAAACCCTTTCTTCCCCACGTTGCTTTGGTCATGAATATACTAAACCATCTTTTCCAGTTACCATGGTAAAATATTCTGACAAAAGCAACAAGGGAGAAAGGATTTGTTCTGGCTCATAATTCCTGGGTACAATCATGGCTGGAAAATAAAGGCAGCAGAAGTTTGAAGCACATGGCCACATCCTATAAATAGTCAAGAAACAGAGGAATGGGCACATGCCCCTGCTCAACTCCCTCTGCCTACTGAGTTCAGGTCCCTTCTTCATCCCCCTCCATTCTGCCTCCCCTTCTTCGTCTTCCTGTTCCAGTCCTCCTCATCTTCCAGCCATAACTAGCTATTCTATTTTCCTTTCCTAAGGAGATCTATCTGCCCCAACTCCCTCAGTCCCTTACTCTATACCCAATCTCTGCGGTTCTATGGATTATAGCTTGCATTGACTTAACAGCTAATATTCACACATAAGTGAATACATATCATATTTGTCTTTCTGGGTCTGGGTTACCTCACTCCTGTGATTTTTTTTTTAGTTCCATCGGTTTTCCTGCAAATTTTATGATGTCATTTTCTTTAACTGCTGAGTAATATTCCATTGTGTAACCACCACATTTTCTTTATTCATCTGTTGAGGGACATCTACATTGTTTCTAATTTCTGTCTATTGTGAATAGAACAGCAGTGAATATAAATGAGCAAGTGTCCTTTGGGTATATGCCCAAGAGTGGTGCAGCTAGATCTTGAGGTAAAATGATTGCCATCTTCCTGAGGAACCACCACACTGGTTTCTATAGTAGCTGTACAAGTGTGCAGTCCCACCAGCAATGAATGAGTGTTTCCTACTCCACACCCTCACCAGCAGGAGCTGTCTCTTATTTTATTGATCTCAACCATTCTGACAAGTATAAGATGAGATCTTAAAGTGTTTTTTATTTGTAATTCTCTGATGAATAAGGATTGGACATTTCTTTAAGTGTTTTTCAGCTATCTGAATTTCCTCTTTTCAGAATTCTCTGTTTGGATCTGTACCCCATTTTTAATTGGGTTATTTGTTTTCTTGATACCTGATATTTTTAGTTGTTTACATATTTTGAATATTAGCTCTCTGTAGGATGTGTAGTTGTTTAAAAAAAATCTTTTCCCAGTTCGCAGGCTGCTGCTTTGTCCTTATGATGGTGTCCTTTACCTTACAGAAGCTTTTAGTTTCATGAAGTCCTATTGTTGATCTTCGTGTCTGTGCTGTCAGTGTTCTGTTCAGAAAGTTGTCTTCTGTGCCAATGCATTCAAGGCTACTCAACACTTTCCCTTCTATCATGTTCAGTGTGTCTGGTTTTATATTGAGGTAATTAATCCATTGAGAGTTGAATTTTGTGCAAGGTGTTAAGCATGGATCTATTTGGATTCTTCTTCTGCACGCAGCCATCCAGCACCATTTGTTGCAGATACTGTCTTTTTTCCAGTGTGTATTTCTGGCTTCTTTATTAAAAATCAGTGTCCATATATGTGTGTATTAATGTCTGGATCTACAGTTCAATTCCATTTTTCAATGTGTCTCTTTTTGTGCCAGTGCCATGCTGTTTTTATTACTAAGGCTCTGTAGGATAATTGAGGTGGGGGATGGTGGCACCTTTAGCAGTTCTTTTATCAGTACTTTATTATTAAGGATCTGTTTTTAGTCATTTTTTGTGTTTCCATATGAAGCTGAAAAGTTTCCTCTCAAGATCTGTGAAGAATTGTTTTGAAATTTTGATGGTGATTGCACTGAATATGTAAATTGCTTTTGGCAGGATGGCCATTTTTACTATATTAATCCCACTGACCCGTGAACATGGAGATTTTTCTATCTTCTGCTATCTTCTTTGATTTCTTTCTTCAATGTCTTAAAACTTTTTATCACACAAGTCTTTAACTTGCGTGGTTGGAGTTACCCCCAAGATATTTTAACTTAGTTGAGGCTGTTGTGAAAGGTGTTGTTTCCCTGATTTCTTTCTCAATCTGTCATTTGTATATAGGAGAGCTCCTGATTTTTGTGAGTTTATTTTGTATCCAACTACTTCGCTGAAAGTGTTTGTAGTAGTTTCCCAGTGGAATGTTTAGGGGCACTTACATATATTATCATATCATCTTCAAATAAAGATACTTTGACTTCTTCCTCTCTAATTTGTATCCCCAAATCTCCTTTGATTGCCATCTTGCTCTAATTAAGACTTCAAGTAATATATTGAATAGGTATATAGAGAGTAGACAACCATCTCTTGTTCCTGATTTTAGTGGAATTGCTTTGAGTTCAAGACTAGATTATTACTTATTCCTTCCAACAAAAGACAAGGCAGGTTAGTCATTTCAGATAAGGCAGAGTGAAGAAACTCTTGATTCTCCTTTACCTCCTCAGGGGAGACCAATGAAGATAATGTGTAGACCTTATTGCTAGATAATTGCTAGACCCTGTCTCTCTATAAAAATTAATGATTTTTTTTAAAGAAAGACAGACAGAAAGAAAGAAAGAGGTAAGAGCTACAAAAGCTGATGAGTTAACCTCTCTCTATAGAGCGAAGTATTGAAGCTTGGAAACTTGATGATTTTCCTCAAAACGAAGGTGAAAAGAAATATAGTTAGACACTCACTTCACGGTCAAATATCGGAGGCTGGGTAAGGAACATATCAAAGAGTGATCCATGTGGTGGCCACCTGGGAGCTGTAGAAATAACAGAGAAGACAAAGACAGCTCTGAGGAGGGAAGCTGCCTTAATAGATTATTGCCCTTTTTTGTAAGGAAGAGAAGATGAAGTTATCTGTTTGCTAGAACTGAGGGATCCACTCTCGTTACTGACATCAGAGGGGAGAGGTTTACGGATAACATTAGATGCAAGGAAGAGGTGCTGGTCAGAAGAAAAGATGAAGTTGAAATTATAGCTGAAGCTGCAGGAGGTGTGATGAATGGCTCCTGTCAGCTTCCCAGAAGGCTGCTAGGCAGACATGCTTATCACGCAGAATTAAGGCTTCTTTTGACTCCTTCAGAATTGGGAAAGGGAAATTTGATGGTGTCTGAGAAGCATCTTGGAAGACAGAAGTCAGGAGGATATGAATAGTACTTAGTCTATGGCAAATAGTACTTACTTCTTACCACTTCACTCTACACAATATTCTAAGCTGTTATGTTAGGTCATTTATTATTTTTAGTGGCTCAGTTTTAGCTTTTACATTGTGTGTGTGTGTGTGTGTGTGTGTGTGTGTGTGTGTGTGTGTGTGTGTGCGTGCATGCCTGCATGTGTGTGTCAGCCACAGCAAGTGTATGGAGGTCAGATACAAAGTGTGAGAGTTGGTTCTCTCCTCATGGCATGGATCCTGGGCATTGATCTCATTTCCTTCTGAGCCATATCAGAATTTATTTCTGAGGAGTAAATAAGAAGCTGAATTTTTCTGTGCTTAGTGTTATTTAGAAGGAGCAGGAAAGTATGTGTAGCACAAGCAAGAACTTGTTTCCCTTCAGTTCTTACTTTTTCGGTGTCTCCCGGGGAGTAACGATCAAACAGAACCAGGGAAAAACTTGGGGCATTTCCAGCATTAAGAGCAGACACATTGTGTAAAATAATGGTGAAAGGAGGCGGAGTCAAGCTCAGCAAAGGGCGTGGTTGATATGGTAAAGCATAAGGCAGAACAAAACAGCAGCGGCTGAAGATCGTGGGGAGAAAGATGCAGAAAAGGTCTGGCAAGAAGGAGAAAGACAGCAAAGGTGTAAAGGCAAGAAAAGCAGAGGTGGGGACTCTTATCCAATGATAAGAACGCTGTGAAAAGACTAAAAGAAAAGGGAGCAAATAATGAACACTTAGCATAATATATGTATGAATCTGAAATTTTATTTATTCTACTTTTATTAATTATAACTAATAGATTTTCTTTACTGATATATATGCAGTAAACTAGAATAAAAGACACAAACACACACAAACACACACACACACACACACAAGCAACTTTCTGACAGGTAAATGCATCCTCCTACTCTGAAACTAATTCAGACCACGTGATAAAGCTTTCCAGACTTCTCAGGCATCTTCTCTGAACTGTCAAAGCACACAGCATGTTCTGACGAGGTCTCCATAGTGATTGTTAGAGCAGGGTATCATTTACACCTGTAACGAAGGGGAAAACTGCATTGCCACTTAAAAACTGACATCAACAGGAGCTACTTCTCCACATTGGCCCCAAAGGGAGAGGTAAAATTGTCTCTGGTGAGTAGAAAGTCTTCTATTGAACAAAGCAGTTTATAAGCGGAAAGAGACCTCCAGAGAATGAGCTCTAACAGCTGAGTGGAGCAAAGAGGGAATAAAACTACTTTGCCTTCAAAATGAACAGGAATTTGGGAGACTGGACAAATCAAGGAGAAATAGAAGAGGAGAATAGACGCAGTAGATGACCAAGCAGCCTCCACAGCTACGGATGAGGGGGATAAAAGCGATCACTTCCCGCAATGAAAGTGATCCAAAGCATCAGAAAGAGATCAGGTAACATTATTCCCCCTGTGGCCCTTTGTCATCCCATCCCTTCAATCGTCGATGCCACGCAGCTGCTTGTCTGATCTGAAATCAAGGACAGGACACTGAATTCCACACCCATGTCTGTACAGAACAGAAAATAGACTAGTCGTGGAAGACGAGACTCAAAAGCTTGGCCGGGAAATTAAAGTGCGGAGACTTTGAGACTGTAGGTCCATGGAACCTAAAATAAGAGCCACAACAAAACCTTGACAAAGACAATGTGCCTCCCCTGCTCTGACATATCCAATCACTACTTGGGTAACTTGATTTACATCTTTAAGGGAAGGGCATCTTGAATGCATCTGATTTATAGATGTCATTGCCGCTAGTTCACCGTGAGCTCCTCATGCACAGAGTGAGGACACGTCTCGAACATCTTTGCACCCTTAGTATGTTACGTATACACGATGAGTGGTCAGAACAAATTTCTTAAATACCTGGCTAAAATTTTGTGGACGAAAAGGTTCCATCTTGTTATAAAAGCTGATCTCTCTTTGGTTGTATGACAAAAGTATTGAGAAGAAAAAGTAAATGGGGAACCAAGTGAGCTAATCTTGCATTTTATACTCAAAGACCTGGGAAGGGACTCGTATTTCTATCTCACGTTTGGCCTTGGAAAGTGTAAATAATAAGTCACAAAGCTAGGTGTGTAGCTAAGGAGAGAAAGGAAAGTGCAGGGAGAAATGAAGCGCTTTCGGAAGAATATAGGGATGTGCAGGGGTTATCAAAGAAACGTCAGCTGGGCAGATGAGCTCAGCCTGAGCAGTGTGCAGGGTCCTTCGGTAATTAATTTCAGTTTCTCTGGTGGCAGACAGCAGCAGCACTCACACATACAGGAAACCCTAGAGGCACAAAATCAAAGAGAATTGATCTACATTGTAAATTGTAAATTGGTATCCAACAAGCCAACAGTAATCTTCAGGTTCAGTCTCCTGGCCCAGGGCTGTCAGTGAGGAAAACAAGGCCATGAAGAAAAGGCCAGGTTGGGAGGACCCTCTGCCAAGTTTCCTGGAATATAAAGCCCTCTTGGCATTTTATTTTACTATTTACATGTCTTTGCTTTAAAACATACAAACAAAAACAATTGTTAGTACATATTTGCTATCATTCTCAATACCTACCAGCCTTTTTAATGGTCAAATAATCTTCAGCAACATGCATTTTATATACTGTCAATGTTTTATTGCTGTGAAGAGACACCATGACCATGGCAACTCTTCTAAAGGAAGCATTTATTTGGGCTGGCTTACAGTTCAGAGTTGTGATACGGTGGGGAGCATGGCAGCATGAGGGCAAACATGGTGCAGGAGAGGCGCTGACAGTTCTACATCTGGATCCTCAGGCAGTAGGAAGAGAGACACTGGGATGGGCTTGGGCTTTTGAAACCCCAAAAGCCTGCCCCCAGTGACATACTTCCTCCACCGAGGCCACACCTACCCCAACAAGGCCACACCTCCTAATAACTCTCAAGTAGTGTCACTCCCTGATGACCAAGCATTCAAGTATCTGAGCCTGTAGGGGCCATTCTTGTCCAAACTGCCACATACAGTATACCTAAGTCATTTTTCACCAAAGGAGGAAAAACTTTTCTTATAAAATCTAAAGTAAGGAACTTCACTCAAAAGCATCAAAGGGCAGGTTTTTAATATTAAAGCAATTCTTCCACACAACAAAAGACGAATGAAGATGATAACAATGGGTTTTAGGTTGTTGTTCCTTTGTAGAAGCAAGGCAGAGAGAATAAACCGAAGACAATAGAATGTATTGTCCATGGGTCATGGGAGGGCTTACTTCTAGCCATAAAATATGTAACTTAGCACTAGCATATTTTATATAGTAGGAAGAGGCATGCTCAATTTAAAGTCAGTGACTCTTCTGCATTGAGTTTCCTATTGTTGGCGTTGACATAGCATGAATAATACATAGAAGGCCACTATGAAGACTAGCCTCATGATACCAGAATAATTACTTCAATAGCTAATGGAAAAGCACAATTTTTTTTTTATTTTACTCTCCTGGAAAAATCAACTGCACTCTCATTTTTTTGTTTTGTTTTGTTTTTGAAAAGGAACTTTTAATCCTTGACACTGGATGATTTTTGCAAAGTGCTTTGAGAGCTCACGGAAGAAGACTGCTCTCAAACACAAAGCACTGAACACTTTTTCCTCTTTCTTATTGCAAAAAATAAGGGCTCTATCCAGCCCATCAAGTCATTTTATAAAGCCAAACAAATTACTTCTTTCCCTCCCTTTCATGTTTTCCAGAATACTTCTAGGCAATTTTTCAGAAACTGTTTTTTTTTCTTTCGCTTTGACAAAGGGACCATCCCTAACTATCGCTCAAGTCACCTTTCATGTTTGAGGGTGCTTTGATGACTCTGCTGCCTTTATGTCCACTATTATAGCTACCATAAAATAAGGCCAAGCCACTTCTGGAAGCTGTGGAAACAAGTAAAGACTGCCGAGGTGGGGACTGATTGGGACAGATTGCTCAATGCTGTAGCACGGAAGCCAGTTACCAACGCCTTCAGCACATTTGGCCGCGGTTCAAAGATAGACAGGGAAGTGGGGGGGCTCTTGATCATCATCAAAGGGAAGGCTTCAGGTAGGATCTGGTTAAAATGATAGTCGCTGGCAAGCTGGAGGAAAATAACTGAGTGCGGGGTACCAACGTGTGATGAGCATGTGTCTGACATTGGTTGGTCCTGAGTCAAAAGCAAAGGGGGAAAAGGAGAAGCTTCTAGGATTGAATATTCCCTGCGCATCGTGGACGGTTGCAGAGCCTGTGGGACAGAGCTCTCCTGCCTGGCTACTCTGTATATTCAGTTCCTTGGGCTCCATTGTGTTCATCATTATTCTACTTGGAGAGTTTGACATAGTCACAGAAAGCTGGAGTTACAACTTTAGAGATCGTTTACTCCCTGTCTGATCAATGGCATCTGCAATCAGGTGGAACGTTTTGTCACATGACCATGGGAATCTGAGGAGAGAGAAGCACCTCTAAGGAAAATGCAAAGGCTTAGATAATGACCACAATGACAAAACCAAAAGAAAAAAATTAGCCGTTTCTAGTTTCTACAGGATACATGGACCCAGGAAAGTCTAGTGGCAAGCTCAGGCCAAGAATAATTCAATTACGTGTTATAGCTTGGATCTTGAATGTTGTCCAAAAGCCTGTGTGCTCTGAAGGCTTGGTCCCCAGCCTTTGTGCTTTTAGAAGGAAGTAGAATCTTTAGGAGGTGGAGCCAGATGGAAGCATGTTAGGTCAGTGGGAGTGTGATCCTGAAGGAGATATTAGAGCCCTGGAGTTCTCTTTCTCTCCCCCACTTCTTATCCTTCTCTTTCTCCTCCTTCTTCTTAGCACCATGAGTTGAACAGGCCTCCTCCACCATGAACATCAGCCACAGTGTGCTATGCTCTCACCAACCTAAAGCAGGACCAATCACTATGAACCGAAACTTCTGAACCATGAGCCAAAACAGACCTTTCTTCATTTTCAGTTGGTTATCTGGGTTATTTGTCGTAGTGAGGAAAATCTAGCTGATCTAATAAAAGACCATGAGGAGCAACCGTAGAGAAACAAACTGCTTTTTTCTTGTAGTGATGTACAAGCTATTCTACCTGAACTATTTCGTTGTTGTCAGTTAAATAAGAATTAACAATGGCACTAATACCACCATGATTAGCCAAAAGAAATCTCCAGTGATACTCACCAATGCTCACGCCAAGGAGTTGAAAACTACCTGGGTTCCACTGAAACAGAGACGATGCCATTAAAAACTTCTGTCAATGTTAGCAGAAGTTTATGACAGTCTTTTTCTCTTTGCATGGTTCCCACGGGTGAAAACACTGCCATGACTGTTTGCATAAACAATGAGTCAGAAATGTCTACAGGTGAAAATACTGATCAAAGAGGATGCTGTTTTGGAGGTAGTGACTGAATCAGAATTTCCAGCCTTGGTGATTTATAGAATTTGGGCCTTTATGTCCAGACAAGTCTCCAAATTCAGTTCCCAAGATGGAGGAAGTCCTTGTCTGAGAAAAAGAGACACACATACACTGCATACAGAGGAAGTGGCACCTAGTAGAGGTACTGTGGAGAACAAGGAAGAAAAGAGCCATTCATGGCTTACGGTCAGAATCAAGATCTTACAACAGATGTGTTTCGTGATTTGAGTCTTTATTGCTTTTGTGGGTTACAAGTACTTGGCTCACTGCCCTATTAAGGTTGTTAGAATAACTTAGCATCTTCTCACTCGTCAGATAATCTTTACCTAGGCTTTGTCTCAAGCCATGTGTCACACAGTGTAGGTGGAAATGTCATAAACTATATTCCCCATGCTCCTACTTCATTAAACCAGAATTTATGCCAGAAGTTTTATGTGGGGAGCTATGGCGGACTGTCCAGCAGTCAATAAAATGGGGCAATGACTACTCAACAGAATAAGAGTTCTCAACTTGTGAGTCACAATCCCTTTGGGAGATCGAATGATCCTTTCACAGGGGTTGCCTAAGACTATCTATATGTCAGATATTTACATCACAACCCATAACAGTAGCAAAATTACAGTTATGAAGTAGCAAGTAAAATAACTTTATGGTTGGAGGGGGGGGTCACCAAAACACAAGAACTGTATTAAAGGATCGTAGCATTAGAAAGGTTGAGAACCACTGCTTTAGAACCATGTCATAAAAGAGAATGACTATATTCTACTCTAAAAAGTGTCCCTAGGAGGAAGGAAAGAAGAAAGGGGACATTACAGAAAAATCACAACAAAGGAGTAGTAAACAATAAGAAGAAGAGTGATTATACACAAGCTGTGAAAAGCAAGACAGAGACCATTCAGGAACTCTGGCTCAGCTGTATCGTTTTCCCACCTGTGTCAGCTTAGGGATGGTAACCAGCTTGCCTGTGTCAGGATGATGAACATCATGGAGAGATTTGAGGAATTCCCACCTGAGATTACTTTAGCTTCTATGTTACCCAATTGCTAACTGGAGAGTTAGTTCCAGGCATGATATGAGAGGTCAAAAGAGGTCATTTCCATCTTTTCCAAATGCAGCAGCCAAGTGTTGCTGCTCCATAATGATCTCTTTGAATTCCTTGCAAATCTTTCTGTGGGGGAGGGGGAGGTCATAACTTCAGTTGGACATAATAGCCTACAGGACATTTCCTTCAGTGTCTCTAATGTTTCTTATGGCCACTTGGTCCTCAACATTTTCAACAGCCACATCTCTAGGAAGGAGATGTGCATTTGAAGTTTCTTCCCTTGGTGTTCATTTTTCTATGGGGGTGACGGTGGTGGTGAGAAACCTTGTATCTAAAATAACCCCAAGTCACTACTTCACAAACTATACTTGATATTGGCTGCAGTAAATACTTTGCATCTACCTCAAATACCCATGCTAACAGCTTGATACCCAAAGGAGCACAACAGAGAGGTCATAGAATCATTAAGAGCCATGGCCCACTGTGGATTCTTCAGGTTTTTTGGGGGGTGCCCTTAAAATCGGTCAGTAAGGGGACCCTGATTCTTCTTCTCTCGCTTCTCCTCCTTACTTCCCCTCCCCATTCTTGGCTATGAGTTGAGCAGTTTTGTTCCACAATGTTCAGCACTTGCTATGAAGCACTGCCTGGCCACAGAGGCAACCAACTCTTAACTGAAACCTCCAGACTGTGAACCAAAACAGCCCCTTTCTCTTCATAAGTTGATTGTCTTGGGTATTCATTATAGGTTTGGAAAGCTAATGAACACAGTGTGTTTATATTTTAATGCTTGTTTTCTAGTCTTTTGGCTGATGGACTAGCTCGAGAAAGTGCAATGAATTCTGCCAATTGGTCTGATTTTGTCTCTGAAGATTATATTCTAAAAGAGACCTTAAACTAATAACAGGACACCTTGCTTGATATTCTCCAGGGTTAGTTTTAATTTAGAGGCAGGATTCATATATATATATATATATATATATATGTGTGTGTGTGTGTGTGTGTGTGTGTGTGTGTGTGTGTGTGTATATATATATATATAGTCATAGTTCTCAATGGAGGATCTAGAACAGCTGAGTGGGGGATGGGAAGTTTTGGAATTGAGGTCAGTGGAAGTAGGAGAATCCCTACAGTTTACTGTTCAGCTCATTCTGCCCACTTGTTGAGTACTAGCTTCAGGGAGACACTATGTCTCAAAAACTAAGTTGTGAGAATAATTCTGTCTCTATTACTTTGAAAGGAAGTGATTTCTTGATAGATGTTTAACATTCTTCCCACACTGCTGATCCTTGGATGGAAACATCCATTATGTATAATGGACAATTTTAAGAAAACTCTCGTCAACAAACACACTGTATTATGTACATTTAGGATAGAGTAGTTTAAGCACCATGTCTCAGAAAACCAAAGAATATAAAAGAAAACTGGGTTTGCAAAGTGAAGTCTGGAATTGCTTATCAGTTTCTAAAGTCATAAATGAGTGGTTAAGCTTCAAATTAAAAAACCTTCTTATTAGTTAAAAGATATATAACTAAAATAAAAATGATTAGAATTTTATAAGGTAAAAACAGGGGAAGATACCCTACATTATTGACCTCTGTTCTCCACACAAGATGTGGGTCCATACATAAACATGCACACAACATATATACAAAATAACAAACTCAAAATTTAAAAATGAAGGACAGCGATTCTTCCAAAACTACAAAGCAATCCAAAGTGAGTTAAAAGCAAAAACTATATATAAAACTTTTTGAATAAATATCTAAGGGCAGAATGCAAAGAGCTCCAAACCTGGTGCCAATTCACAGAGCTTGTGTGGTGAACTTGCACCTGGACACACGCTTGGTCCCCAGCACTGAGAAGTACATGCTGTATCTTGATGAAATGTCAAGCAAAGCACAAATAACCAGCGGCAATCCAGATGTAAATGAACAGAAGCTGTTTACTGGAAGGAATGGATTTTGTCACAAGCAGCTGGCACAGACTCACAGACAGGCCCGCAGCAGGAACCTTACATAGTGAGAAAGACAGAGATAGCTTCAGATATGATCTTTCTAGGTGTCTGCACAGGAAACTTGAAAAAAAATCTACGTAGATGTAAAGCATCTTGTGTAGTTAGTTAAGGATGTATCCTGGCTTTACTTGATAAAAGATGACTTCATTTTGAGGCAAAAAATATGGTTGCTAGCTCTAATTGACCAAGTAAATTCTGAGTATTTTAGACTGGTTGACACAGAGGTTGGAGGTTGGAGCTCTGTTATCTGTTGTTGTGTATGGTTTAGCCATTGTCTCTGGGCACACTCAGTGTCTTGGTGTGTGGGTGTGTAGCTCCTGGCTTTTAGTAAATATATTTATATATTTTGTGGGTGACACGAATACCACAGTTAGGCAGAGAAGCCGTTTTCTTAAGAGTCTTAGAACAGGAACGAGATGGGATTTTAAAAGAAACTTCCTAATCTTAACATGTGTGTGTTGCCAGTTGCTTTTATAAAAATAAAATAAAATAAGATAAAACCTGTTTGTTGGCTTTGAAACCGTAGGAAATCATGTTCATCTGACATGACTTTTATTAAGTCATACTTCCAATTTTTAAAAACTCATGTTATGATTACCAAAATTTGGGGGGGTTAGAGCAAAAACCATTTTTAAATGTAATAAAAACCTTATTAATGTACTTAAGTTTAGAACATAATTCAGATTAGAAAAATACTAACATCATCTTCTCAGGGGCAGAAAAGCGTTTTGATAAATGAGTCATTTCTTGAAGCCAGGCAGAATGGTGCACACCTTTCATTCCAGCACTTGGGAGGCAAAGGCAGATGGGTCTCCGTGAGTTTTGAGGCCTCATATAGAGAGTTCCAGACAGCCAGGGCTACATAGAGGGATTCTGTCTCAAAAGTACAAAGAAATAGTCATTTCTTTCCAAATGAGCTATTAATCATGGCGTTTGCCTACACCAATCAGTTCTCCAAATAAATAGACATAAATATGACAAACTGCGCTTAAAGAAAAGTAAATTCCAGTATGAAATTCCATGGGGCTTAAACAAGTGGTATAAGCAAGAGGAAGTTTTCTTTCAGCTTGGCTGAACTGGGTACAGTATAAATGTTACATCCCGGGAGATGCTCTAACTTTAGTCTCTGCATATTCTTCAAAGTACAAACATTTTCTTTTTTCTTTTTAAGGTTCTGGAGATTGAACCTAAGACCTTTTAACTTTTTTTACTCTTCAGTCGGGTCTCACTGAGTTGCCCGACCTAACCTTGTGATCCGAATATAATCCAGGTAGGCCTTGGACTTTCAGTTTTTCTGTCTGAGCCTGCTAAGTAGCTGCATTTAAAACCTGTGCCACCTGGCCTGACAAGCTAGTAATTTCCTGTTTGTTGTTGTTGATGTTTTTGTTGCTTTGTTTTTTCGAGACAGGGTTTCTCTGTGTAACCCTGGCTGTCCTGGAACTCACTCTGTAGACCAGGCTGGCCTCGAACTCACAGAGATCCACCTGCCTCTGCTTCCTGAGTGCTGGGATTAAAGGCATGTGCCACCACAGCCTGGCTAGTAATTTCTTTTTAAAAAAAATATTATTAATTTTATCTGTATGGGTGGTTTAGCTTGCATGTATGTATGTGTACCACATACATGCAGTTCTCATGGAGGCCAGAATTGAGCATCAGATACTCTGAAAGTAGAGTTGCAGTCATGAGCTTCCACATGAGTGCTGGGAACTAAATCCAGGTCCCCTGCAAAAGCAGCAAGCGCCCTTAACCATTGGACCATCTCTCCAGCCCCTAAGCACAGGCATTTTCTAGCAAGAACTACTACATTTAAAGGAAAAGTATATATAAATATATACACAATGGAATATGACTCAGAAATATAAAAGAATGAATGTTTCATTCATCACACCATAAACTGAACTCAGGAACAGGATGTTAAGCAACATAAACCAAGAATAGACAGACAAATACCACACTTTCTCACCTACATGCAAATGCTAAAGATCTTGATCTCATAGAAACAGAGGGGACAGTAGTGAATACTAGGGGCCTGGAGAGTCTATGGAGGAGATAAAAACGGAGAGAGGATGGTTAACAGGTTCAGAGGTGCAGTTGGATAGGAGGAACAACTTCTTATGCTCCAGAACACCACAGAATGACCATGATTGACAGCAGTCACTTGAACATTTTGAAATACTTAGTAAACGAAGTTTGAGTGTTATTAGCACTAAGAAATGCTATGTGTTTAAAGTTGCATATGTGCTGATTGCCCAGCTCTGATTACTGCACATTGTTATACACATCTTTAAGTAGCACACTGTGTCCCATAAACACATTCGGCTATTATATGCCAATTAAAGGGAAAAAGAAACATTTATAAAACGAATCAAATAAAAGATAAACAGAAGTAAAGGGTGAACCTATATCTAATAAAGAACCTTTCCCCTAATAATACAGGAAGAGTTGAACACTGGTGGCATCAAAGGACTTTCCTAGTATCCAAAGTTTGATTAGTAGTTTCCCTTTATGTAAAGTTTGTGATGTGCTAGACCCTATTCTAAGCACCTTCCACACATGAAGGTGATTAGGGCAATAACTTGCTTATCAAAGCAGCTCTTATCTTCTGGGTCCCTTTTCAATAATCACCTTTTTAGTTCTCAAATCCTTCAATAGTTTGCCAAATGAGATATTACTGTTTTCCTCTTCTACATTAGCTGCAGAATTCTAGAAAAATCAAGACCCTTTGCTGGAAGCTCATTCTCTTTTTGTTTTTGCCAGCCAGTTCATTCCTCTTCTGGCAAGTGCAGGGAGGACAGGGGCAGGCTGAGACTAGAGCAGAAGGCCAGGCCAGGCAGTGACCCAAGCTGGAGTCAGCCCAGAGCCACAAGTGGGGAATCCAAAACAAAATCCAACCCAGTCACACTGCGGATTCCACCACCAAGAAACTCAGACGCAAGCTAAGTCACCAAGTTGCAGCAAGAGAAACCTGGAGTAGCCAGAATGGAGGAGCTAGGCCACACAGTGAAGCAGAGCCTAGGAAGAGGGCAGTGCCTTGGTAACATGGAGTGACCAGCTGCTTTGGTTCCTGTACATTTTTAAAGGTTAAGAAAGAGTGTGTGTGCATGCAAGTGTGCATGCGTATGTGATGTGTTATAGAGGCCAGAGAAAGCGTGCAATGCTACGGCAGAGCTGAAGCATGTCATGGTAAGCCACCCCATCATGAGCCATCGGGAGCTGAAGAACTGCAAGTTCTTTAACCTCAGAGCCAAGCCCCAGCCCCAGTTCATATCCATCCATACAGTTCCAGATGAAAAGACATTGGATCAAGTTGTGTCTAAACACAACACATAATGGGGACAGACAGGACAGAGGGTAAAGCTGCCTTGATAAATGGCAGCTTTAAGAAGCAGCATTGCTGAGGGAAACAGCTGGGACTTAGGAGTGCTCTGAGCTCTGTCACTCACTAGATGTTGGATGTGGGGGCTGGAGGGGAGGCTAGTGATCCTTGCTGAGCTGTCACCCTTCACCTATAAAGTAGAAATATTAAAACAGAAAGGTCCCGGCACTGGCTCCCAACCTATTCCTGACCAGGGCTGCATCAGCATAGTACTGTGGAAGCAGCCACTGTGTTGGACGAAATGAATGCACCAGGAGCTGGAGCACAGCGAATGTTATCCTGGCAGCTGGTGCTACTGTTATTTTGTTGTTATACACAAAGAACCAGAGGGAAATGGAGATCTTCTTGCTTGTAAGTATTCTCATGTGGGCAGATAAGCACCCTATTGGTTTCCCCTGGTGTCAGCTCAACCCAATCCAGGTATAAGAAGGCTCATCATGAAGCTCCTCTAGGAGAGAAATCTTCCAGCTGCTGTTTGATCCTACGGGTTTTAAATCTTTCATGCAGTTCAACACAGATATTTGCCAGATAGATCTATCCCTTTGGTGCCAACCAGTTTCACAGCCAGCAAGGTATGTCCATTTGGTGGAGATGGGAAACAGAAATGAGGGAGAAAGACGTCTAAAGGAGAATTTGCTGTTTTAGTGTATTTCACTGTATAAAGCAATGAGCTTCATTATGAAGTCCTGATGCGTGTGTAAAATGTACTTTAAGGTTATTCGCCTCCCCAACATCCTCTCTTGTATCCCTCTCATTTTCTACTCCTCTTCTCCCAACAGATCCCTCTTCTGCCATCAGATTTTATTTTCATTTTTAAATATAAATTCCACAAATGAAAGAAAGTGTGATAATCAGTTTTCCAAGCCTGGTTTATTTCACTTAACATGATGCCCTTCAGTTCCATCCACTTTCCCGCAAAAGATAGAATCCCATTCTTTATGGCAAATGAAATGTATTCTGTACATGTACCACATTTTCTTTGCATTTATCCACTGATTTCTATTACTTGGCTATTCTGAACAGTGCCAATAATATGTACATACGAGTATATCTGTTGGATGCTGATTTCAATTTAGAAGAATTTTAATCCCAGCACTCGGGAGGCAGAGGCAGGTGGGTATCTGTCAGTTTGAGGGTAGCCTGGTCCACGAAGTGAGTTCCAGGACAGCCAGAGCTACACAGAGAAACCCTATCTCAAAAAAAAAGAGAAGAAGAGAGAGGGGTGGGGGGAGAAAGTGGGTGGGAATGGGAAGGGGATGATGAATATGATGCCAAGTAATGACCAATTCTGGATGTACATTTATGTAGAAAAACAAGAGGATGGAACATCTAAAACAGATCCTACTGGAGAATCAGACATCAGCTCTGCCACACCATTAAAGGACAGATGCTAAAAGTCTGCTCCTAATTAGCTGGCTGCTGCTAGCCTGACACAGCACCAGGATGGCTTTCAGAAGGAAGGCACAGCTAATCAGCCCATCCTAGCTACTCTCATTAGCCATATTCCAGAATGCACAGAAGCCAAGGCCTGGGCTGAAAATGCCATCATGCTGTTCACCTTTTAACATGGTAGTGATCAAATTTACTTGTCCACCCAAGGACACTGCTGCATAGGAGGTGGCACTCTAGTCGTTACCTTCTGATGGTCACTGTCTGCAGTCCAGGGGCTTTTACACACGCTGTTGCCTCTCCTTGATCCCCAGCGTTTCTCTGGCCCACATCCACT
The DNA here is from genome assembly GCA_026225945.1 of Cricetomys ansorgei. Classification (NCBI taxonomy): domain Eukaryota; kingdom Metazoa; phylum Chordata; class Mammalia; order Rodentia; family Nesomyidae; genus Cricetomys; species Cricetomys ansorgei. The sequence continues at coordinate 6,790,948 of JAMJFZ010001036.1, read as the reverse complement.
CAACTACTAATCTCTATACAAGGGTCGCTTCCACAGAATGGCTTTTTCGGCTGCTCGGAGCAGACGAAGATGACTGTACTTCTTCTACTCACTCAGTCTTCATTCCCACAACTTCTTTTCATCCGTCCCAGTGAGTGGACCCCTTGCACTACAATAAATTGGAATATCCTCCACGTGTGTTCATTACCATATGGTAAGCATAATGCTTTGCACATTATAGATACTTAAAACTATATTTGTCAAGTAAATGGATAAGAGAAAAATGGATTTTAAGAGTCACGGGTCCTTCTTTGATGTATCAGAGGAAACATTCCTATTTAATGCAAGTCTTATTTTTGGAAAGTCACACTTGTCTGGTGAGTTGGTGGTGCTGTGGTGATGCTTATCTGGGATGTTGGACCCTCTGCTGACTGCTTCTCTTCTCCTGAACAATCAGTGTGGTCCCATCTAATGGCTGCTGGTAGCCCAAGGCAGATGCGCTGACCCAATAATTGTGTGCCTTCAGATTCCATTCAGATTCCATTCAGACAAGTGATATGTTACTAAGTTCAGGCCAGAGTGATGTAGGAATCATTCCTTTATAGAACAGCAACAGAGATGTAAGTTTACGTGTTTTGCTTTGAATGGTCATGACTTTTAAAGTGGCTGCATACTGAGGTCAGGTGACCCATACTGATGGTGTCCAGTCGTTATTCAAAACGATTTTTCTCTGTTGGATTGAAGAAAAGGGAGCTTGGGCATGAGAAAAGTCTCAGTGAGTAAAAATCCTTCCCACTGAGCCTCATGGCCTGAGTGCAAACAGGACATACATAGTAGGAAGACAGAACGGATTCATCCACATATACACTGTAGGACACACACACACGCACACATGCACCTACACATATGCACACACGCATGCACACACGCACACACAGACACACACACACACAAACACTAAATGTGAGTTTTAAAAATTGTAAAGAAAGAAACCCTAACTAAATAACTTTTTAATTCTAATGACCACCCACTCTTATGGTAGTGGTGCTTGTTTTCCTTTGGGGACATCTTTGGCCAAGGAACGGCACTGGTGAAAGTTAGACTCACATTCATGAGATTGTTAATTAATTAATGGATGGAGAGGAATCTTTTTTATATCCTTTAGTGATTGCTAAAGAAACGTTTCTTTAGTCTCTGCTACACTGTCTCTGGAGCCCTGATATTTAACTTCTCCTTCAGTTTGAGTCACATCTTTCAAAAGAACCCATTTTCTTGCTTGAATTCACTGGAATCAGTTTCTGTGCTTTGAGACAGGAGAACCTAACAAAGGAAAGGCTTTCAAGTTTGTGATCAAATAGTCACCCAGACATGAGACTTCTAAGCTACACTAACATCATTTCTTTAATAGTTTTAATAGTTGAGCAAACCTGCCAAACAGACAACTCTGAAAGCAAATTAGTCAAGTTTAAAGCCACAATAAAAGCCAAAAGAATGCCCAGTTCAGTCAAACTGCTTTGCATGGGGCCAGAGATAGTGTAAGGTGCTACTAATGGTTAGTGATCTTCAACCTGTGTGCATTGTATTCAGCAGCAGCTGTGGGTCCATATATTCAGTAGGAAAGTAGATGTGAAAAGGTTTCCCAAACTCATTATTTCTACAGAATGCCACAGCTCAACAACCTGGACCAACAGAGACCCAGAAGTCCCCCGATGACACACTGTATCATCCATTAGCAATTCTGGTGCTTCTGCTCTCAAAGAGAATCTCAGATTCCCTTTCATTTCTCCACTGACAGCCATTTCTCTATGGAAACTCTGCCAAGCTTTTCAGATCCATCCTCTTTCAAACATGTAGGAAGATGTATTAAGATATTTTTTCTATTTTTTTAAACATTACTATGCTTCTTTCTGACAGCATTTATTTCTCATTACCAGCCTGAAGGAGAAAGAATGAGGGAGCAGTACATCAGGAAAAAACTCTGAAAATGTCTGGCGATCTTTCAGGTCTTTGTTTCCTGAAGACCTAATCCCTAAAGCCCAAAGATTAGGCTGAGACAAGATATCTACACCAGAATCATGAAAAGAATATAATTTCCCAGAAATGAGAAAATTCCTGAGGTTGGGAGAGTAGGATGAATAACAAATAGAGACATTCTGGGGGTCTAAACACAGAGGGGATCTGGAATCTACTTCCTAGGCATAACCCTAGAGTAATTGTAGTCCTTCAGTGAGGAATGGCTCCCTTTGCAAGGATTTTGACACCCTAACCTTCGTAGAAAGACCCTGGATCTGAAAACTTGTGTCAAAAACAATGACCAATATTCTGCACTAACCTGGGGTTGAGACAGACAGATGATTCAACAGTTAGATGACCTCATTCACAGTCAAAAGGTTAGCATCATACAAGATCTGGGGACTATCATTAAAAAAAAAAAAATTCAGATAAACAAGAGTAACTTACAATGACTAACGTTAAAGTTTTTTACCAGCCTAAGAAAGTAGGAAGCTTAACTTAGCTATGAGCTTGAGAAGGTAAAGTAAACAGTAGACAGAGGAAGAAAAAAAGATAAAGAAACTATGAAGGACATCCACTTCCTTAAATGCAGAATTTCTGAAAACCCACCTGCTGCCACAAGCTGTCTTTAAAATGTTGGAAAACTACTATAATCTTTTCATAAATACACAGTCCTGGTCAAAAGAAAGCAAGGAAAACCCACAGGGGTCCAAAAAGAGGAGAAAATGGAACTGTAATTGGGGTGGTCAGCGGCTATTAAGGCTGTAGATGTCCTAGGTAATGGCCACTTGGGGGGACAAAAGTTAAGACCTTAGCTTGTGTGAACCAGAGTCACAGAATTGGATCCTTTGTCTAACACTAAGACCTATGCATTAAGAAAACGTAAATAAAAAGGCAGGCTATATGTTCTATCTTGTTATGCCCTGTTCGAATGTTAACTATGGGAGGCCAGCTCTTTCCTGAAGGTAATCAGAGGAAATGGATGTAGGGGAGAGGGGATAAAGGGGGAGCTGGGAGGAATAGAGGGAGGGGAGGTTGGGGGTCTGAATGTATTATAAGAGAAGAAAAGCAAATTATAATAATAATGTAAATTAATTACTTAAAAAATCAAATTATATAAATATATGTACAGCAAAAGATGACACACAAAGTAATTTGTAAACACCTCACCTCAGCTCCATGTGAAAAACAAAATATATCAGCTGTAACAAAATATCTGAGACTGGACAATGCATACAAGGAGAGTTAAGAGTTCATAGTTTGGAAGGCTAAAGCTCTGGCATGGACAGCCCTATTTGGTCAGCTGGGTTATGTCATCGTGGTATCATGGTACAACCACAAGTATGAGAAAGATGTCACACAGCAAGACAGGAAGTCAAGCCAACTCAGGCACACTCCTTAAGGATGACTGGGGTGCATGGAGTTTTAATCTTTTCTAAGGATAACCCTGCTACCACCAGTGGCCTAGCCATCCCTCACTACACCCCACTGTGCAAATTTTTTACCACTTGAATACCACCACACTGAGAGGCAAATCTCCAACAGCTGGTGGCAGGAAAACTATATCCAAACCCCAGAAGATCACAAACAGAGAAAACAGACTTCCTCACAAGTCAGAACCCTAGCCTTAACTCTGTATTGATCTGGAGTTGGAGTTTGTCATGACCTACTTTAGAAAACCCAAGCTGACCACTGTAGTTACAGGTTTGAACAAATCTAAGCAGTATCTAATGTAGTCCCCTTAGAGCAAAAGTTAGTGGTCTATGGTAATTTATGCAAAATTTGTTGCATAAATTCTGTGATCTCAGAGCAGTTGAAAAGAACCAAAGCACTTTTCGTGACACATAAAAATGATGTGAAATTCAGATTTCTGTCTTGAATTAAGTTGTATTGAAATATCCCTTCATTTAGTTATCTATGACTGATTTTACCCTAGAATAGGGTCAATAGGAAGGAGCTGTGACAGGACTATACATGGGGCTTGCACCACAGCTCACTACTCCTGGGGGTAGTACACATCACTCTGATAAAGTCATAGTTTGGAAGCATGCATGTATATGGCTATGCTGTCTTGGTCCATTTTGTGTCCCTGCCTCCCAAGTGCTAGGAGTACAGGTATGTGCCATCATTTCACTTTCTCACTGCCATAGAATTAATCATTCATTCAGCCCCACCTGGACATTGATACATTGGGGATTGACTTTCCAACAGATCCTTTTAGAGAGCGTATTAAAACCATAATACATACCAATGCATTTTATTTTACTTGTTACTGTACAGCCTTTGTGTAAAAACAGGACAAACAACAAAGAAAATGAATACAAAACTAGACATTAACTATCAAACTCCTAAGGTAGGATAAAAAGTAGATCATTTGTTAACTACACGGAAAAACATTGTTTTACATACTTTAATATATTACTGCTGTGTTAGAAGAATAGAATATGCATTTACAGACCCAGACTAAATGTCACATTCTACATAACATACAACGTTCTCAAAGAGTTATAAAATTTATAAAATTTCATTCCTAACAGGGGATAATTTATCCCGAAGCTTCAACTAAATTAACTTTCCAAGATGTTCAATTATTAAGCAAGTGTTCGACTATGAACTGCCCCTGACAAGTTCGTTGTTTGAACACTTGGTCACCAGCAGGTGGCACTGTTTCGGAGGACTATGGGGCCAAGCTGGTAGGCAATAGAACCCAGGACCACCAGCCCAGGGATGGCACCACCAACAATGCTGGATCCTCCCCAGTCAGTCACTAAATTAAGAAAATGCCCTACAGGCTTGTGTACAGTCCTTACAGAGGCATTTTCATAATCGAGGTTCTCTCCTCTCAGATGACTTTAGCCTATATGTCAAGTTGACCTAAAACTATCCAGCATGTTGTCGTTTGAGAAAGTAATACTGAATGTTTTAAGAAATTGAAAATCAGCTTCTATGAATTTTCTGATTAATGTTACAGTCAAGAACACTCTTAAAGTCGAGAAAATATGAAGTCTGTGTACTTGAAGTAGAATTTACTAAGATATGTATGGCTGTACATATCTTTGGTTAAAATATACAAAACAAAATGAGGTAAAAGCAAGATGAAAAGCAGCATGTCGGAGAGAGATGGCTCAGCAGACAGAGGGGACTGTCCCTGTGCCTGATGACCCGAGTCCTATCCTTGAATACCATAAGGTAGCAGGAGAGAACTAGTTCCTGAGAGGTGTCCTCTGACCTTCACACACACACTGTAGCACATGCACACAGATTATTCCTGATTTGTAAAATCAAAATAATTGTTATACTAACACTAAGATGTTATTTTAACATTTTAATATTGCCTTTTCAATTGTTTTCCAATTTCCAGAACCTTAGGACAAATGAAAGCAGTGATTTGAAGCTGTCCTCATATTTATAGGGTTACTGACCATGGAGTCTGCCCAGTATAAAGGGAAAAACAATGAGTTTCATGTATGAATGATCTTAGTTCAGAAGTACAGGTCACTGATTTTATTAAATCTTGGATATATACCTTTTTGATACTCTATGTTAAAAGTGGGGAAATATGGATATAGATCATGCTTCTGGACTACAAAAACAAAATAGTGATTCAGGAAATACCATGTGTGATCACTTTTAAGCTATAGTAGCCATTTTTTTCATGAAATACATTGGTTTTACTAGGAAGAACAAATTATAGATAAACGATGGTTATTTAGACTCGGGAATCTGTGAGTCACTTTCCCATGACAAAGGGAGAGGAGGGGGAAGAGAGGAAGAGTAGAATGAGGGAAGGGGGAGAGAATATTAAATGAAGCCACTCAGTAAGTTTAAGTTGTGCATGTGGCCAGTGTTTTGTTTCTGTCGGACAGCAGGCACGAGTCTAGGGGTATTAACTCAACTGAGTTTTAACTAGTTTGAATGAGCGGTTCCATTGCGTGCACAGCCTACAAGAAGCCAGCTTCTTCCTTCTCGAGATATTTAAAGAGTTTTAGTCCTTAATTAAAACTTACTGACACATGGTTTATTGTTCTCAGAGTGCTTTTGCAGCTTCGGCTTCCAACACTGCTGTTTAAATCGGATAAGCAACCGTGCTTCATCCTGCCCTTTCAAAACTGCCCAGTTCAGGCGCCTCCTTCTCCACCAAGGTCCAAATTTACACTTCTACACACTCCGTGTATCGCTTTTAATCTAGTTCGTCATTAATATTAAATGTCAAGGAATTCGAGTTCAAAAGAGAAAAGCAAAGCTATAGGGACAAGTGAGGTAGACCCAAAGGAGATACGTTTGCCATTCAGCTCGTGGAGAATAAATGAAGCAAAGATAAAATGCACCCACGTCTTGAGGCTGCTGCATTCCTCCCTTGGAACAGCAGCAAGGGTGGGGCGGGGTTGTCAGAGGCACTAGAGCATTCCTTGCTCCACAATTGCAACAGCAGCAACTACTCCCCTCAGAGCCCCGGTCACACAGATGCGCGCGTCAAGAACAGCTGCAGCAGGTAGCAATGTGTTCTCACAGTCCGGGGCTCCCCCAAATGTTTTCAAATACACTCCAAAGTTTCTTCTCTAGACATTTACTGGCCCTTAGAATGTGCCAAGCCTTTCATGTATATTATCTGTTGTTCTGTCCTTGGGATGAGGTTGATAGGAAACTCTCCCACAAGGCGTTCCCATGCTGTGTTTTGAAAGCACGCAACTGTTCATTTCTCAATAAGAATGACTCACGTCTTGGGTCTCACCCGTACCTGACTTGCATGACAGATGAGAACTTTGATGTCAAGCTGGTGCTGCTGGATCTGTTAGGGGTGGGGGTAAATATATTTTGCATGTGAAAAAAAATAAATTTGGGGAGCCAGAAGATGGGATTTATGGACTAAGTTAACATTCCATAAACATTTCAGATTCATATGCTGAGGCTTTGACTTCCCATATTTGAAGATGGCATTTTAAGGAGGTAATTAAAGGTAAATTAGGTCATAATGGTGGCACCCCAATCCAATAGGACTGGTGCCCTTATAAAAGGAATAAAACCTATGAATGTGCGCCACAGATAAAAGGTCAGATGAGAATGTATCCAGAGGGCAGACATTTTCAAACCAAAGGGAGAAATAAACTGACCACAAATCAACCCTGCAGCACTTTCATCTTAGCAGTCAACCTCTGGAACTTTGAAAAATAAAATTCTGCAGGACCTGGGTGGTGCAGGTCTGTAATTCCAGCTACTTGGCAGGCTGAGGCAGGAAGATACCTAGCTCAAGGCCACGGTGGGCTACAGAGCAAGATTAATCCCAGCGTGAGCAACTTATCAAGACCCTGTCTTAAGGTAGAAAGAAAAAGGAAGGCTGTGGATGTAGCTCAGTGGTAGAGCAATCTCCTAGGATACCTGAGGCTCCAGGTTCCATCTTCAGTACTCTGACATGGTGTAACAGGTCCCAAGACCTTAGCACAACTGACACCACCATGTTAGAGGCACCTTCCTGACCTCAGAACCCAGCACATAGGCCCCAACACCTGCCAAAACGAGAACACAGACCGAATCTATCAAAGACCCAGTTCGTAGTTCCAGGGTCCGGGAAAATCCCGAAATGTATTAACCTTGCTTTTTGGCTTCTGTAGTTCCACCTCTCCCTAACTGTTCTCGCTAATTCAAGTGTGCCCACCAGAATGCGGTTTTGTGCATAAAAGGCAAAGGATGGTGAGGCTCAGAGCTGCATGATTTAGGCAAGTCCAACCTGCATTCACCAGCCAGCAGTACAGACTTTCTATTTGACTTTAAGAGTGTGCATGTATTCTCTAATGGGTTTACCTTGCAACACTGCAAAGAATGAAGGAAAGAAAGAAAGAAGTAAAGGAAAGAAGGAAGGAAAAATGGAAGGAAGGAAGGAAGGAAGGAAGGAAGGGAGGAAGAAAGGAAGGAAGGAAATAAGGGAGGGAGGAAGGGAGGGAGGGAGGGAGGAAGGAAGGGAGGAAGAAAGGAAGGAAGGGAGGGAGGAAGGAAGGAAGGAAAACCTTTCTGCTTCTTAAGACATTCAGTGTATAGTGTATTATTATAGCAGCCTTAGAACACTAATACAGATTTGGACAGAGGTGCCAAGAGAGTGAAGTCCTTGTTTGGCAAGTGATAGAGAGGAGATGAGGACCACACCCCACTGTTGTCCTACCTCACACAACTCTATCACCCAAATTACTCTCTTTTTCCTCAACCCTGGGACCAAATGTCCAGAAATATCACTTCTGTGAGATATGGCATATCTTATCCAACATTGTCCATGAAGTACAATACATTCAGGATGTCAAAAACTAAGTCAGTCCAGGACGATGTTTTTGTAAAATGTTGAATGTCCATAACACTAGAAATTCGTTTTAACAATGATCAAAAGGGAATGAAGTCAGTAAAAGGCAGATTTTCTCAGATTTAATCCCACTGGAACACTTTAAGAGGACCAAGAGAAACCTCCGAAGAAACTGGCTCTTGGTACAAAGGCATAAATAAACAGTTGTATGCAAGTTTTATTGCTGACTCCACTGAAGAGGACATGCTCCCTGTATGTATGTATGTGTGTATGTGTGTGTGTATATATATATATATATATATATATATATATATGTGTGTGTGTGTGTGTGTGTGTGTGTGTGTGTGTGTGTGTGTGTGTATGTGTGTGTATATATATATACATATATCATCCTTCCTTCAGTTTCCTTCAACTCCAAGTTTCTTAGTTTCTTTGTTTCAAATTTCGGATAGTAGTATCATAGGAGAGTAAAATTAGTTTTGACTTTATCTTATAGAAGGTCTTAGCTTAGACCCCCCTGTAATGAATGACAAATTAACAAGAGAAAAAAGTGTTTAAGAGCATGCATAGACAATATATACATGGGAGATGCTCATGAAACTTGTAATTCTCCAAGAAGAGGCTTGAGTTTAGGCTTAACACCTATCTTCAACTAAATAAATTAATAATAATAACAACAACAATAATAATAAACAGTTAATAATAATAATGGTGTTGGGGAAAGTGACCAGCAAAAGCTTGGGAAAGCAATGTAAGGTTTGTTACACAGATGTAACCCACTTCTCTCCCCACTAGTCAATGTTCCTAGTAATTTAGCCATCCTTATCTCTCTTAGTACTGAGATAGAGACATCCTTATAAATGGATGTTTCCTTTATGACTTTCTATATAACTTCTATTCTATTCTCAGAACCTCTCCATTTCTCCCTATTTCTCAAAGTAATTATTATATCAAAGAGGTATATTTTGGGGTGGCATATTCTGTTCCCCTATAGTACCTACCTCATAAAGTGCAAACAAATGGATGTGTGCGCACGCACACACACACACACACCACAAAAAAAAAAAACCTTAGAAAATTTCCTAACACATAGCAAATGTCAATAAATGTTTTTAGATGTTATTTGTAACACTTAACATAAGAAATCTTTATTATTACATGTTTTTGATTCACCATTAGACAAGTAGAAGTCTGCTGGTGGCAGAGGCAATAAACTACTGTGACACATAGCACAACTCTTCAATTAGACTTTCTCTTCTGTCTGGTCATATGAATAGATTAAACTTCCTTGGATTTCTTGAGGTTGGACATGGCCATTGACTTGCTCTGGCCCACAGCTCAGAGTAACCACATATAGTCCTATAACTGGATATGGAGTTGTAGAAATATTTGGAGAGGTAATTAATTTAAAGCCAAACGTGTAATGGATCCAATGTGTTTCTGGTAGACCTTGACTTTGTTACATCTAAAGGCTTCATTGCAGCCTCGGTTCTGAGCACATAGTATGTGCATTTAGTGTGAGGTATGCCATTCTACCACCTAATGCCAATCAGCACTGCCTGAAACACTTGAGCTCCTACTCAAGATTATTGTATGTCAAAAGTTTCAGTTTTCTTACTGTACACATAACGTTTTCTTCTCCTACAAAAACATAATGGCTTAATTACAGAAAACAGAGACTTTCCCATTTTTCCTACAGTTATTCCTCAATACACAAGCATCAGATTATATATCTTTGACCTGTACTGTATTCCAATATTTGATATTTTATAATTTCTGTTTGAGTTGCAGGATAGTCTCATTAAAAATATCATTAAATGACTTTTGGCTTGGAATTAGGGCAAAATCTCTAAGAAAGTTTCAAATGGTCCCACACATCAAATGATTCTGCCATGTTGTACTGTGTGTTCATGTGAAGGGTGTTTTTAACCTTTGAAAGAAGGGTTACAGTGGGAGAAGAAGAGGGGTGATACAGGAAATGGGGGCAAGAAGAACTAAAATCCATCACATACATGCATGAAACTGTCAAAGAATAAACAATAAGTGAATTGAAAGATACCCGTTCACTCTGGAATGCTGGAGATGCTCTAAGACCTGCAGGAACCAATGTTCAGTGACAGTTCGGTTCTTTAGAGAAAAAGTAAACAAACACATCCATGCCATTTCTGTGCAACCTTGCCTTCATCTCTAACAAATGATGAAACTACATATTTACCAAAGAATTGTTTTTTAATAAATTGATTGATGACTTGTGATCAGTACATGTTTTATTTACTTTATATACCTATATATCTGGGCCCACATAAAATTTTCTCTAGCAGGGGGAAAAAAAAGAGTTTTTGAACCCTGCTACAGACAGTGAAATACTAGTGTAGTGTCCATTCTGAGTAGTGGAAGGCTTAAATGCTGCACTTAGTCTTTCCACTTCTCTCTTCCCCATCTTACTAGTTATAGGAGCAGATGACTCTATGATGGTAAAACACTGGGTCCCTGACAACCCTGGCACTGAGTAGTAACCTAGAACCACACAAAAGCTGGGTGATAAATTACTGGTTAGTGCCTAAGGGTCAGGCTTGTGGCTGACTCGCTGCAGCAGCACAACTTAGCCTGCCCCAGATGTTACAAACAACGTGTTTCTGCAGCCCATCATAAGGTCTAGCGAACCACAAACATACTGTGACGAAATTGATCAACGTAAAAGTTTTAGCCAGCAATTTAAATGAATGATTTTAACAAAAGAAATGATTCAACTCAATTCCACAAACGAGAAGCCTTGGCAACCTTTTCCTTTTGGTATGTGAGGGCCAAAGAAAGCACCACCAATACTGAAGTTGAAGTGGTACATGCTTTTCACACTTGAGAGAAAGTTTTGTTGAATTTCAAATAGGTAAATTTTTTTCGGTGAAGTAATTTTCAAAAGCCTTTGTATCTGCCCAAAGTCACTTACTTAAATCGGTCTGTATAAAAGGAAAGGCGCCAACCCATGCCTTAAACTGTACCACTGCCTGGCTCCATCTCTGTGAGACTCCATGACAACCAACGTCCAGATGTCAAAATGCTTCCCAATCACACAAGTTAGGTAGACACCAGAGGGACTTGAGACCAGAAGGCTTCGGGAACCATGTTTAAGAGATTGAATTTGCTAGTTTTTCTGGCCAGGGAGGCAGTAAAGGGGGTTCACACTCGCTTGCACTATCTTTCGCTTCATATCCCAACCGTAATTGGTGCGTTTATAGAGATAAAGGGCAATTATGAGCCAAGTGTAATCTACTATGGAAGAACAACCAAGATCCACGGGTCCTGGTGGCCAGATGAGATGCAGAACTGACCTGGCCGCAGCTAAAGTGATGAGCCCTGACTGAGAAAGAGGAGTTCCTGGCGTGTGAGAGGCAGAACACAGCAAACCCCGGGAGAACAGTGTGGCTGAGCTACTGACAGCACCTAGCTCTTCAGTTTCTTAGGGAGGTCCCTCTGCTCTTACAACTCTCAACTCTAGTTGCTGAATGGAGACCACCAGGCTCAGATTACACCAATCCGAAGAGGTGTGGCATGCGGCAGTATGAGAGCTATACAAGTCTAAGGTGCAGGAGTGCAAAAAGGATTAAGTAAAAGGAAATTGAGCCCAGGGAGGTGTCTTATCGCCCTTTGCTGACTGTGAGGCCCGGGGAAGCTCTTAAATACCAGAAAATGAGGATGCGATGGTCCGCACCTGGGTACAGTACGTATGATTGTTGTGGGACGTGAATGACCTGGGTAGTGTGTGAATGCGCGTTGTCCAGCGCCTAGCCTATTGTCATTACTCAGGAAGTGTCAAGCTCTGCTATTATGGGACTGGAGTACTAACTGTTCTTACAAACTATGTGAATGAACACAGTTCTTTAATTTCTCCAGCCTTCAGTTTCTTGCCTGTGAAATGGTAGCCTTTACGTCTTTGGGTTAGTAGAAGGAACTTCAGACATCTGGATGCGTTATCTAGCGATCATGTCACCTGACAGTGGTATTTCTTCTGGTATGAAGCTGAATAGGGTAGCCAAGGCACCAATAATTGCGGCTGGAACTGACTGCTAGTGAAAGTTCAATGTGCACAGAGGGCTATTTGCAGAAATGAAGGGAAAGGTCTTCATCCCATATTTGGAAAGAAATAGGTGGATTCTCTGGGGTGAGCACTTCTCTGAAGGGAACGAGTTCCCATAAGCGAAACTGAGCTTGATTCCTGACGCCAGAGACCCATTCTGACCTGCGCCTGAATCCACTGAAAGCTCGGGCCTAACGCCCAGTGTCCAGCAGAGGCCGCCCTGGGCCCGGGACTCCTGGGACCGGTGCACAGAGAGAGGGAAGGCCTGGGGGTGGCCCTGTTCTCGCAGGAGAGCCCGGTGGGAGGGGTTTGGCGGCGACGCAGGCGGGGCCTTGGGCTCCGGCAGCTGGGACCCGGCAGAAGTGCGCCTGGCGCTGCAGGACACACTGCTGACTGTGCGCGCCACCTCCGCTTCGCCTTGCACCGCCAAACGCCCGAAGCTGCCGCCGAAGCCGCCTGAACTGATCGCGCCGGGCCCTCAGCACCTCCCCGCTCCTCTCGCAGCCCACCGGGCGGAAGAGGAGCTGCGGATGCCCGACGCACTTGCGCAGCCCCAGGAAACTCTTCCCCTAGCCGCGTCCAGCTCGGCACCGAGCGCAGGAGTTAACATGGTCTGCAAGGCGCTCGTCGCTCTCTGCATCTTCACGGCAGGTACTTGGCGCGGTCCTTGGAAGACCGAGAGTGGGGGAAGCCGGCACCGGGCTCCGGCTGACGGGGAGTGGGGACGACACCAGGAAATAAGTCGCCGCTGGAAGGTGGTGGGTCTGCAGGGGTGCGCGCACTTGGATTTGAGATGTGAGGTTGGGCGGCCCTGGAGGGGAAGGACTACTGGGTCTTGGCTGTGGCAGCCGGTGCTCCCCACTGATTCCCTCTTGTGGAACAGGTGGCCGGCTAGCTGGCGCATTAGAACAACGAAATCCGCGTGGAGACAGCCGCTCTCGCGGATTCCCTTCTTTTCCGGGGTCTCAGAGCGCACTTGCCACAATCCCAGACATCACTTTTTTTCTGTGGGTTCCTGCCGTGCGGGATACAGAGCCCGGGCTGTGGTCCCATGGAGCCGCCGCTAAGGGAGCTTTAGCTCTGAGTGCGCTCACCCAGGCTGGCTAGCGCTCCAGGACTTAGAGGTCTCTGGAACTCCCGCGGCCTTTTTGACTTATGCTTAGGATGGATGATGCGGCACAAACTGTCTCAGGTTGGGGTCAAGTTGGCGATCACCGCTCTAGGCTTGCAGGTCTACTATGGCCAAGGGCCTTCCAAAAAATGCGCCCTCTGGATGAAACTAGTAACTTGGCTAAAAGTAGGACACACACCCCCTCCTCGCATGTCCCCATCCCCATCCATCACACTCCGCCGCCTGTTAGCTGCCTCTGTGCGTTCCAGGTGGTCTAGGGATCACTGGCAGCCACGACCTTGGGCAGACAACCCAAGCCTGCCCTCAGACTGCAAAGATAAAATCAGGCACCGTCTCTTGGTGTTGGGTACCTGGGGTTTTGTCCAGAGAAAAGTATAGCCCAGTAAAGGACTATGGATAAAGGACAATTCACGGGGCCGGGGCCGGGGGTAATAACCCAAGAGAGCAATCCGGTCCATTTATCTTAAGAAGGACCCAAAGCCATATAGTACAAACTGACTAGAGATTCAAGCTTTAATTCATGTGCTTCCCGTCTTGAATAGCTTGGGTTCCTGAAAATGTGCCTCCCCATCCGACCCCTGCCCCCAAACTCACAACTCCTTGAGAAGAAGCTGGAAGCTTCCCCGCGGATCTCAGAGAATAGCGTAGTTTTAAGGGAAAGTTTCCTAGCTTGAGCCAATAGCGTAGTCTTTTCTGTACGTGCTAATGTCTGAGAGAGCCCTTTCTGCTCGGTATCTGCATGGTGTAGAGACCTGCTCGCAGATCTTTCTGGAACAGTCAGGTGGCTTCTGTGGTGCAGCTCTCTTGGGAGAGGAGCGTTTAGATATGAAAGTATAATAACCTTTCCAGATGGATTACCTCCAACGGTAGTTCCCTGGTCCTCAAAGGAGAGATGTTTACCAAAGGATGCTGACGGGAACTCGTTCGGGAAGCTTAGAAACCTGCAGTAGGCTAATGGACAGATTTTGTTTGCTAAATTGATTTTGCACCTTTATCCATTTATTTATTTATTTATCCATCTATCTATTTATCTGTCTACTTATTTATTTATTTATCTGCTTAATGTTTTCGAACAGCTTTGGCAGTTGACGAAAAAAATAACGGATTAATTCTAACAAGCTGTGTAAGGAACTTGAATAAGATGGTTTACTGATTGATCAATTGATTGAGAATTGATTGATTTTGCTGGTTTTCCTGTTCAGCTGTGCTATGCTGAGAGAAAAATATTTCTTATTGCTCTCCCCTCCTCCAGAGCCAGCTGGCTGGTGTTTCAGAGACTAGCTGAGCAGCCCTAGCGCTATGCCCTCTGGGCTTCTGCTGGGATCAGAGCCATTAGGGTCAGAGGCTCCTGGTTGTGAGGCTCCTGTTGTCTGGGAAGACATACTGCCTCTTTTGCTTACTTAGGTCTTCATGTTACTATCCCATACAGGGAGCCATGACACTGGAGGGCAGCTTTCTCTGGAGTTTATAAATCTGAATGAATCTTACTGCTGCTCACCAAAAATAGGCTGGAAAATAATGTAAAAAATATGATAAATACCTCATAACAGTCTCTACACGCCAAAGTAAAACATTTTCAGATTGACATATTTTTCTAGAAAGTTCTGGAGAGTGGCAGCAGCTTGTCCTGGAGCGTCCCTAGCAAGCTATTCATTCTTCAGAAGATGGATCTTTCTTTCTCTCTTTTTTCTCCCTTCCTTCCTTTCTTTCTTTCTCTCTCTCTTTCCTTTCTTTCCTTCTTTCTCTTTCTTTCTTTCTTTCTTTCTTTCTTTCTTTCTTTCTTCTTTCTTTCTTTCTTTCTTTCTTTCTTTCTTTCTTTCTTTCTTTCTTTCTTTCTTTCTTTCTTTCTTTTTCTTTCTTTCTTTCTTTCTTTCTTTTTTCTATTTTCTCCCCTGTGTTAGAGGATTCAGAAAAAGTTGAGCAAAACCTCCAAGTGATACTTGAATAGGCATAGACAGTGTCCAACAGAGCTTTAATTGTTGGTTTATCTTTTTGATACATGCATAGTGTTTGTTCCAGTACATATAATGGGCACATGAAAACATGTGTATGTTATCAGAAGCCTTGACAGGAGACAGCCCTACATTTGTCCCCTGAATTATCTCAGGCAAGATGAATAGGAATACCACATGGGAATTAAAATCCAGTCCCGAGTCTCCAAGGTTTGGCACAAGAACTGTGCAAAGAGGGAGGAGAGAGGCCACTGAGTGACTTGGGTATTCTGACCTACCAGGCTCCTCTCCGTGTTCACTTTTTTCCTTCCTGTCATTGCTGCCCTTGGAGTTGGAGGGCCCAATCATTTCAAACACCCCTCGGTGGGACATATGATATACACAGAAGTATTCAAAATGATCTTTCTGAAGAAGACAGAAGAAATTTATTGTGTAAGAGTTTTTTATATGTATGAGAAGCCAGTGATCCAACTTCTGCTCTGGGTCTGCCCTGTCTGCCCCAACCCTCGATTAGGAAGAGTACAACGCACCCCATTCCCAGGCAACCTAGAACACTCATTGATCCTCTGGTAGGCGAGAGAGGAGCTAAAATTTCAGACTGCCCACCAGCAAGGTGTGTGAGTGTGTGTGTGTGTGTGTGTGTGTGTGTGTGTGTGTTCAGGGTCCATCAGCTCTCTTTTCTATGAAAAGCTAACACTGGCCACTGCTCTTTGTCTACACAAGACCTCGTGTGTGTTCAGTTGCCATCACAAACACACTGAAAAACAGCCACTTTTTCCCGGAAAGGTTTATTGGAGTAACAAGGGAGAGCTGCCTGCATCCCTTTCACCTGAAATCTGTGGTCACAGTAAAAGACATGGCAGCTGCCTTTGTGTGAAGAAGCCTGGAAAGTGCAAGTTCTTTATAGTGTCCTCTGTGCATTCATACAGGCAAAGCTTCTGTGGAAAGCAGGTAGCTCCTATAGCCTGACTCCTCACAGCACCCACCCTAGTTCAGGCCAAGTACTCCAACCACCCTGCATTTTCTTCTATTTATAAGTAGGGGAGGGGGAGTCACCTCATAAGGTTGGTGAAGCCATTAGCTGACTGAGCATACCTACTACCATACACTGCTGGGGACATGGAAAATGCTCAGTAATGTTAGCCCTTGCTGCTATTAGCCTCAATACGGAGGACCATATTCAACACTGAATATACAGGTCATCCTCTTCGAATGCAGAACTTACATGATTGCACTTGGACTGTGCAGATCAAAGAATACAACATGCCAAGGCTGACTGTTCCAGAAAACTCAGTATGCAAATGAAGAAGACAGTCAGCTGAGCCACTAAGTACCTAAATTGAAAGATTAAGAATGTGTCAGTTCAGATGTAGCACACGGATCAGGGAAAATGAAAGTTGAGTTACAATCGAAGGAAAATAAAGTCCTCACCAAGGACTTTTGCAAACTGATGTGTCTAGAAAGCCCAAGTCGGCGAAATCTTAAAGGTCAGATTCCCTAGAGCAACACATTTGGGGATAATTCAGATTAAATGGGTCATTTTATCTATGGTTCCAAGCGACTTTCTCCAGAAGCCAGAGTCCTCAATAATGGCCAGATCTCTAATTGAACCTTGGACTTAATCTCATTGTGCTTGTGTTTTTGTGAAGAATATACTGGTCAAGTATTCATACTGTCTAAGACAACTTTCTCAAGCGGTAATTTGTACTCAAGGATGGGGGTGTGAATCTACAAAAAAGTAGAGCGTGGAATGTCTTAAAAATTATGCTTATCACCTCAGTGAAACCCATGGCAAATGGAAGACCCTTATGAGAGCAGTTAGGACTATGTGCCTCCTTTTAAAGGTACGTGTCTCCAAATCAGAGTTTGGGGGTCAACTATTTGCCTGAGTCATGAGATATTAAGTGAAAAATTAATGTTTCCTCTAGAAGACAATGCCGACACTAAGAAGTAGACGGGTAGCGTCTGCTTCACCTTAAGGTTGCTTTCTCATTGGAAATGTGAGCTAAATAGGCTACCACCCAGTTAATGTGCACGCAACATGACTACAAAGCCAGGCTCGTGGGGTACGCCGTTTATTACAACCTAAATTATTTAAATGACAGGAGGGATTGACGTAACATTTTTTCTGGGCTATATTCCTTTAAATATTGACCATAGCCCTTTACTCCAGCACAGCCCATTTCTTTCATTTATATGTTTTTAGCATTGTTTACAGACCTTGAAAGCATTCTCATTTTTGTAAGTAATAAGAACCATTAAATGAGGTAGAGAGGTATAGGATTTTGTCCATGGGTGTTTTCACTAGGGGTAGGCACAGTGTCAATGGAAAGCATGCTATCTTAGTTTTCCTTTGCCTCATGTTGCCACATTTAGCAAATAAAAACTCGGGCTGCCCAGTCACATTTGAATTTCAAATAAATAGTGATCCTAAATATACTCTGTATAATACTGATATTCACAATCACTAGGTAGTACTGTAGTTTATCGGGCAACTCTAGTGTGGCCTTCCATCTTCAGACTACCTATGCAATAGGATGTTATTATATGACCTTCATTTTGAACCTTGTTTCACAGGGCCTTAGCTGACCAGCACCACTTCAGTAAAAGTCTGTTTGTGGGGAAAACATGGAGATTTAACAGCAGTTCTCTTGGTTAACAACTGCAAAGAGTCAGACTCGGGGGTAGTTTGCATTCCATTGAGACATTTTGATTCTGATTCCATACCCATTAACTGTGTATGTTTTTGCTCTTCTGACCAGCTGGTGACATTTCCATGGCTCCTTTGACCCATTTTAATGAGCCTTTCCGACCCTTCGTTTTAAAAAGAAATAGTATATTTCTAATAGTAGCGATGTTTTTGCCTAGAGCTGGATTTAGAAGCTGTCTGGAATATAGCTGGCAGCTAAATTAAAGAGAAAGTTATAGAATAGCTTTGGATTTCAGCGCCCATTTTCTTGCCAAGATCTTAAGACACAGTACAAATATTAATTATATAAGTTTTATATAATTCCTGCTGGATAGATTTATTGGTATCACTAAAAGGCTGTGGCTATACAGACCCTTGGGCAACACGTGAGGCAGAATTTTAAGGCAATCTTTTAAACTATTTAACTTTTAACTTTGCACTATTTATTCTCAAGGAAAAAAATCTGTGAATAGCCTACTGTTAAGTAAGGAAAATTGCAGAAAATTACCAGGTGTGATATTGAGAAAGCATGTCTATTTGATATACATGGTAAGTAATGGAATATACCTTTTATTTACAGTCCAAATTCTTATTGTCTTTTTTGTAAGCAAGGAAGTGAAGACATAATGTTCACTATGGGCATTGACCACGAAAGGAATTAGGTAGGAGAGGGAATGTTCTTTCTACCTGTAGTTGTAAATTTGAAGCTACCATTGGTTAGATCACATTGTTTTTCCTACTATATAACTAATAAAACACGTGTTATGTTTCACAACTGATATACAGTCCCTAAGCATAACCTCATTGCTGAGTTTATTTACTCATCATTGCTTCCTTGATGGAAAACTACTGACGGTTTTAGCCTCTTAGGAGATGGTTAGAAAAACTTCTGAGATATTAATCCACTCTTCCTGTTATAATAGCCTGCTCCACAAATTGGGTGGCTTATGAACAACAAACAAGTATCTATTTCTCAGAAATTCTTGAGGTCATTGATTCCACAATCAAGGTGCTAGTGGGCTCTGCATCTAGTGGGAATGTACTTTCTCATTAATAAATGTTGCCTTTTTTGTAGCTGCATGATAGAGGACTGAGGGCAGATCCCTGGGAACTCTTTTATAAGCCACTATCTGTTCACAATGGCTTCACCCTCATGATGGAATCACCTCCCAGAGCCTCTGCCTTCTGATAACATCACCTTGGGAATTAAGATTTTCAACACACAAATTTTGGGCATTTGGAACTGGGGAGGTGGATCTGTAGGTAAAATCTTTGCCATATAAGGGTGAGGACTTAAGTTCAGATTCTTGGCACCAGGTTACAGAGACAGGTCTACAACAGAGAGAAGGGGGTAAGATAGAGAGTATGAGGGGGCCTCTCAGCCACTTTCATTGTCAGAGAGTCATTACAAACTCTGGGAAACTGGGGGGGGACCCTTCCTTGACCTGGTAAGGAGGCAAGGTTTGAGTGGATGGGGATGCATGTCTGTCTCGGGCATTCTTGCATTGATGTGTGCATGAGAAGCAGAACAAGGCATGCCAAGTAACAGGGAATCCTGGGTGTTCTTCCTTCAAAATCAGAATATTAATGGAGATGGCATCTAGAGGAAAGCCCTCAAATTCGCCTTCTTTGAAATGCTGATCAAATGTCTCTAAGCAAGGACAAAAGATCAACTTTCAAGAAAAAATGATCATCTATATTCTAGGAAATGCTTGGGAGGAAAGTGTAATGTTACATTGCATATGGAAACAGGTTAAGAAGGTGGGAAGAGCTATTCAAAACTTCACAGATTGATTAGGGATAGCAATGGGCACAAAGTTGAAGGAAAGCAAGAAGATAATTAGACCTGTGAATGAAAGGAGTAGATCTGTGGTTCTCAACCTGTGGGTCGCTACCCCTTTTGGAGGTTGAGAGACCCTTTCACAGGGGTCATTTAAGACCATCTGCATATCAGATATTTACATTGTGATTCATAACATTAGCAAAATTACAGTTATGAAGGAGCAATGAAATTAATTTTATGGTTGGGGGTCACCACAACAAGAGGAACTCGCTAAAGAGTCTCAGCATTAGGAAGGTTGAGAACCACTGGAGCAGATAATGTAAATTTAGAACTACTAAGACCTTCTTTCTCTCGGCATCCTTCCTTCAGTCCTTCAAGACCAATATGTTTTCTTTTCCTTTAAAAATTATGCCAAGTCCAAACACAGTCTAGTGCTTCCATTGCTCCGGTCCTGAGCAGAGTCATTGCCATCTATTCTCTGGGGTTCTGCAACGGCCTCCCAGATCCATTGGCTCTCAGACGTCTCTTAATTGTGCTTTTGTACAGGGAAATGTCATTGGATGATGGAACTGCATCAGGAGGTGTCATTGCTCTGTTCTAAGTCCTCTAAAGGCCCCCCATTGCACTAGGACTGTAGGTCAAATCCTTAAAGAGTCAATATCTGCCAAGGGGTCCATTGGCCCTTGGACCTGGTTGTCTTCTCAGGAGTCCACTTGCGTACTCTGCCCCAGCCACGCTGCCTTTCTTGCAGCATGCTGAGGTTAGCTCCTCCATCCGGAGCAAGCTTTCTTCAAGTGCCCACAGAGAGAATTCTGTAGCCTCCTTTAGACTTTGTTGGTACTCGCCTTTCCTAAACTGTCCCAAATACTCAAGATAATCAGCAGAGAGTGAGTTGGTTTTTTTCTGAGTCCCTTCTGCAGTTTTCAGTTCCCAAACAATTGACTGACTGCTCTGGGCCTGTGTTGGGACAGTACTTCATGGTAGGACAAGATCAGGGTGGCAGAAGCCTGCTTACCCTCTGACTGAGCATAGGGGAAGGGAAGGAACACTGTCCCACAATCCCTCCTATGGTCTAGAAGCTCTCACTAGGCCACACCTTAAGGGTTCCATCCACACTCAGCAAGGAACTGGGGACCAAACCTTTAATAAATGAACCATTGGTGGACATTGCAGAGTCCAAAGGTAGAACATTTGCCCAACTGCTACCTTCTCAATAAACTCTCCCCTGACCAACATGTTGAGATCGCAGTGTAGTCTCCCGGCCCAGTCTCTGCTCCTGGGGCACCTATCTTATTCTGGCCTGCACTTTCTGCATCCCCTGTCTCCCTCCATCTCTCAGCACCACTTCTCAGGACAACACAGTTTCAGGCAGATAGACATGTTTTTGTCTCTCTTGCTTGTTCTGGCAGTCCTCGGTGAAAGAATATTTTGTGGCGCACAGTAGGTGTGGCAAAAAGTACTCCATTCAAAAATTTCCATAGGTCATCCAAAAATGAGACATGGTAAACTTGCTGATAGCAGGTGCTTGTGCCTAGTGCTTGCCCATAGCGCTTCATTATAACTATAATCACACCTTGAGTCCTCACTGTGCAAAAAACAGACAAACAAAAGACTCACCTAACTTTAAGATCAGCTTTTTTATAGCTATACACATAAGAAATTCTGAAATTCTTTCTAAACTGTAGCGCTTTTTTTTTTTTTTTTGCTATAAACATCATTTCAGAACAGTTGAAACTTCTTAACCCTCTGACCAATTAAGAAAAATGTCATTTTGCACTCAGCTACAATTTAAACCATTTTGAGAATTTTCTCAATAACTAAAAATAGCTTGGTGATGAAAAGTGACTCGAGTCTAAAGGAAACACAACTGGAGGTTGCCTGGTAAAGCCTGAAAAAGTTAAGTAAGTTCAGACCCTGAGTGTTGAAAGTGTAAGTCTGTCACTCATATGCTCAAGGATAAAATGGGGATTTTCTTGGCCTTAGCGACTCTGCATTACAGCTTTCTTAGAGAGTCTGAAATATGAGCTGTGCTTTAGACCAAGCAGTAGCTAGAAATGATGTTGAAGTTCCGGCTAAAATCAAACCTGTATCCTAGAATAGAGAGGAAGGAAGGGCAGGCACTAGAGATTTATCCTGCACGTAGATAACATCCCTTGACTCGGCTGGTGTGAAAGTCACCCAGCATGGCACATGCTTCATCTTTATCATAAAAAAGAAACAAAAACCTTCTGCACTTTCCTGCTTATTCAAGATAGGAATGGTTGTTTATGTAGCAGCTGCCAGGAAGAACATGATCTTTAAAAAAATAAGAGCATACCGAGCTTGGTGATACCAACTTGGAAAAGCAACTTACGAGTGAGGGAAAGATAATGCTTTATTTAAAATATTTGACTTGTTTGTTTCCTAAGTTCCATTCTTGAGCAGGGCAGATTCACTGCCATCCAAGTTCAGCAGCCTCGACTTTGAACAGAAAGCTGTTGAATTCAGATGACCCTGGGCTTGCAGTGCAGGGCCTGCAGAGAGTGTGTGTAGGTTGAGAGGGTGGCATTGCAATGCAGGTGACCACACACACGCACATGCACACACGCACACTCGCACACACAGGCACACACACCTCCTCCAAGAGCAATGGTGTGAGAAGCAGGCGAAATGAGGAAGGAGAGAAGCAGGCCCTAGTGTGTCACTGGAAGAAAAAGGAGCACACAGCAACAAGAGAAGGTTGAGGGACACCAAATCTCAAAACCGAGTGTGGCTGCAAATGGAGGGAAGTGCTATTATTTTGAGACCAGAGCTGGTCAGAGAAGCTGCCCTGTGTTCAACATTCACCCCCAGCAGTAATGGGAACTGATTTAAAGACGGGGTTGGCCACACAACTCTGTAAACACGGCTTTATAGTTGACAATAGATGGGAAAGGAAAGCTATAGAATAAGTGTGTCCCTGCATTAAAAGGAGCTGGAAATACACAGTGAGTCCCTCTCTCCCTCCCTCACCTTCTCCAAATCTTTTAATAACATATTATGAATATTTCAAGTCCATCTTTTGCAACAATTCACGTGGCGGTAGTAATTGCTAGACAGCTGTTGCAAATCTCAGCATAGCGACTTAAAAGCCATTCTGACAGAACCTCAAAAATAAAATCATAGAGAAGCAAGTTACCTCAGAAAGGCAGCGCTAATGTAATGGGCAAGGAAGGTTCTGGGAAAAAAAAATGACTTGAAGTAATAATAAAAACATTTTCTAAAATTTAAGTATTGCGTGAGGCATTACTCAGCACCTCCATCTTGGATCATCTTGAAGAGGCTCTGAGCTATCAGAACAGTACTTAAGTTCTTCTAAAAATTTAACTCTTTTCAGCATTTGTTACTATGGGATCTACTTTTTTTTTTTTTTAACACATCCAAAGTTTCTCAAAATGATACCTAAGTTGTCAACTTAGTTATCAAATAAGAACAATAGCCCTCAAAAGAATATATTATTTATTTCGCTCCTTTGGCAGCATTCAACGTATGATATCATCTTTCCAACAAAGTAATCAATAAAATATGGTTTAGGAAGATGCTGGAGGAGCCCATTATCAAGCCTTTGCAGCATTTTCAGAGAATAATGCAGGTATGCTGGGGACACTGCTGGACAGGCAGATGGGACAGGAAGAAGCTGAGGCCTGACTCCAGCCAACCCCTTCAGTTTTGACAAAACTATACACATTGCTGGGGTCCAGCTCATTCTATTTTATTGGGTACCACATATTGCCCTGTGTTTGTTTCCTCTAAAACACCACCTGATCCTTTAATAGCCTATGAGGTATGCAGTGCTTTTCCCACTTTGCAGTTGAGCTCACAGAGCTTCAAAAGTTAAGTAACAAGCCATTCGCATATAGTTGATAAGCATCAAAGCTAGGATTTGAGCCCACAACTTCCATCTTTCCCCATTTCTACCCTTGATACCTTGAACTGCCAGGATAGCTACTAAATCACTTTGTGTTCCCAATTTTGATTCTCGTCTCTGCCCCACAGTTCAGAGCCTTGTTTGAAAGCCTGCCTTGCATCATCCATACAGAAGCTGTGGCACTAAGTGGTCACTTTCCTCACACAGGATCATCAGTCTTTAAGAATCCACTTAAGCTAGGCAGGATTGCCTATTCTTCTACTAAGAAAGGGAAATGGACCCAAATCCACTTAAGACTCTCCCAGGTGTTGATATGGGGGGGGGGGGTCTAGGTTCCATTTTCATTAACAGCTCCTTGTGGAAGTAGCTAAGTCCAGGCAGGTCTGATTAGATGACCCGAGTATTTTGTTAGACAAGAAAGAAAGACCTTCTCATGACTTTACAGAAGGACTAAAAAAATGCATAATGAAACTCTTACTGGCCCAAGATGGTGCAGTTTGATCATCAATGAGTATAATAACCAGAATAGATTGAAACTCACCAAATGTGTTTGCTCATGAGTACAAAATGATATTGAAACCAGAACATAATAAAGATATTATCGATCTTCACTAGAGAATGCTAATAAACCAGCCAATCATTTTATAAAATAATGCATAGCTACAGAGAACCAAGCATTATTGATCGATTTCTCGATCTTTTCTGCCTTTATTCTGTAAGTGTACCATGGTATGATCAAACATTTGATGATGAGATGATTGTTTGTCTCCTCAGGAGTATTGCAGCTCCTAAGTCCAGAAGGAGCAGTAGTAATAGTCACCTTAGTGCGTAGCCTCATGAGTTAGCGGCTTTTGATCATCGTGGCTGCCTACATTTTGAAGTGTGGTATGACCAGACACTGTCCCTCCCACACCATCCCTTTTGATGTAGTCCCACCACATTCAAAGGGAACCTACATCTCATCAAGCTTCTTTGGCCAACAGGGGAAGGTGGCAGTAAATACCATGGGAATGAAAGTCAGAAAGCGCTAGAATCAGGACACTTGGTAGGATCAACAGCCTGATTTCTTCAATAAATAAATTACAAGGAATAAAAGAAAGAGGTTGAGAGAAAGATGTACAAAGGAGAGAGGAGTGTGTAGACTGAAAAGAGACTTAAGAACAGAGAAACCAATTTCAACCGTAGAACTTACTCAGATTCTGAACCAAACCAAAAATCTATAACTAAGTGATGATGTTTATGACAATTGCAAATGAGAACATTGACTTGATTTGCTCTTTAACGAGGCTGAGATTTTAGTTAATTTATTTTATTTTTACTTTTTGTTGTTGCTGTTTATTTTTCTTCTTTTGTATAATATATGTCAGCACCCCTCCTACCCGCCCTCCATTCCTCCCAGCTCCCCCATCCTCCCTCTCCTCTTATTATACATCCTCCTCATCCCATCCACTCCTCTCCTCCACCCCTACCCCCACCTCCACCCACCCCAGCTTCTCTCTGTAGAAGAGAGCAGTCCTCCCAGGGTCACCATCAAACTTGGCACAATGAATGGGATAAGACCAGGCACAAGCGCCCATATTAAGGGTGGACCAGGCAACCCAGCTGTAGGAAATGGGACCCAAGGGCAGGCAAAGTATCAGAGCACCCCTACATATACTCTAGCCTGCAGGCTTTCTGTAAAAAAACCCAAGCTAGGTGGATCTCTGTGGGTTCAAGGACAGTCTGGTCTACAGGGTAGGTTTTACTTATTTTAACCATGATAATGATATGTGCCTTATTTTCTAACAACCTATCTTTTAGAGACACTTGCCAGTATAGCTATAGAAGAAATGTTATCATTCCTAAGATTTGCTCCAAAATAATATGGGAGCAGGAAAATAGGTTAGGACATTATATGAAGAAATGATTGTCAGTTAGTAACTGTTGAAATTGAGTAAAGGGAACAGAGAGGTTCATTACACTCTTCTGTTTTGTAGATGATTAAACTTTTGTTACGAAAACTTTTTAGACAAGAGCCCCATCCTAACCCAGAGCCTGTCTCCAATTGACAACCACTCGGAAAGGAAAGATTACTTTTCTCCAACGAAGTCTCACTGGGTGTACAAACCACACTGATGGAAGGCCAGTGCCCAACAGTAGATGCCCAACACAAAAGGAACTCAATGGTGTCTGAAGAGTTTGTGTGTATGTGTGTGTGTGTGTGTGTGTGTGTGTGTGTGTGTGTGTGTCTCATAATGCTCTATCTCTATAGGTCTTTTGCTTATGTATTATGGTTTCTTATGTATTATTTTTTTGTGTGTTTTTATGGGATTTCTGAGTCTATGTGTTAATTGTACTTTTTCTTTGACTCTTTTTTGCCCATTTGTTTTGTCCTATTATGTTTTGTTTTGTTTCTTTCTAGTTGCCTGTTTGTTTTCTAATGAGATAGAAAAAGAAGAGTGAGCTGGGAGGATCTGGAAGGAGTTTATGGAGGGGAAGTGGGAAACCGTGATCAGAATATATTGTATGAAAAAAATCTATTTTTCAACAAAAAATTAAAATTATTTTTAAAACAAAGATTGCAGAAAGGAGGTTCTGTAGACCTCACTGTTGGTTACAGAACCCAACCCCTTTTAACAAGTGCCTTGGGATCCTGTTAGAGGACAAGGCAGTGTGGGTAGTCATGGCATAAGAGGCTATAGAAGCACAGACGTCTTCCTTGGTCAATGGGTCTCAAGAAGGGAAGACCCGCTGTGCCCCTTCAGGACCCTCTCTGCCTTTGCTACTGCCATTCACTCACTCCTGAACTGTTCTCTACTGTTCTCTACCAGCCAAAATCCTCTTGTAAGCTTGCAAGCCCAGATTTCTTTGAGTTGTTTGGGTGTTTGAGCCTCTAGAGAGCAGGGGTCGCGCCTTAGCACACCCCTCCATCCCATGCATGAATCCATGGGGTACGCGCTCAGTGCTTGTCCAGAGTCCAATGTCCCACAGCTAGTTGGCCGAATGTAGACTCAAGTTTCCATGTAAACACGAAGTTCCCTGACTTCGGGAAGTCCAAAGACCTTTCAACCCTTCTCTCTTTAAGAGTTAAGACTAAAGGCTTATAGTCTGTTAAAGAAGTGACATATTAACACAGAATAGCAGGAAAACATTATCCACTGCCTCTCACAGGAATGTAGATGAGCACAGAGCCCTGAAGGACTGACGTTTGGGAAAAGCAATATCTTTATAGAGGAAAACATCCCAGAACATACAATACCAAGTGAATCAGGCATGGCACAGAGAGGGGTACCATCAGGACCTAGAGGCAGCACAGAGGAGAGAGGGGAGGCTGGGTACAACCCAGTGGCCTGCTTCACCTGATGACATAGAAGCAAATGAGATTTGGAAAGGAATTCTTATTTTCTGGAGAAGCTTGTTATGTTTGGGCAAGTCACCCTACCCATACATTCTTATGAAAGGGAATTCCACTCTTTCTATTCATGTGAATGCAACAAGGATTGTTACCAAAGACCAGTTCCAGCAAAGAGGGCCAGGGCATGGAGAGGCGCTGGGAGCAGCAGGGGAACAACAGCCAGCAGGTTGTCTTGTAAAGACTGTGAGTAGTGCTAGGGTAACCTTTATGGGGGTTTTTAGGGAAGAAGGCGGTCCAAGGACAACCTCTGAAACATATGTTTTTGGGGAAGAGGAAAAAAAGTTTAAGTTGCGTTTCTGTATAGGAGTGTGTTCTGTTTAAACGGTGAAACCAACAGTCCAACCTTTGAAATGTGTCAAAACAGTCAACACCGCCTGGAATTCCAGCACTCTGGAAGTGAGGAAGGGCAGGTATTCAAGGCTTCCCAGCTACATAGTGAGTTCAAGACCAGCCTGGGCTACATGAAAATGCTTGGAAATAAAATAGAACAAAAATAGACAGACAAAAATCAGTTGACAATATTGTGCTTAAAAACACAGTCATGTACATTTCTCCAAAAATAACTATAAATAAACTATAGATCAAAAATTAAAAATAAATCAAAACCTCTAGAACCTAGAGGAGCTAGCAAATGATAGCTCCTAATAGTAAATATCCTTATGGAAATGGAGTAAGCTGTCAGCCTAGTGCTTGTCCGCGGCGTGCCCCTTTCTCCTCAGCTTCGCCCGCATCTGTGTTATAAAGGATGTATCCAAGAAAAAGCCTTTTTTTTTTTTTTTTTGAGACAGGGTTTCTCTGCTGTAACTCTGGCTGTTCTAGAACTCACTCTGTAGACCAGGCTGGCCTCAAACTCACAGAGATCCACCTGCCTCTGCCTCCCAAGTGCTGGGACTAAAGGTGTGCGCTACCACCACTCAGCCCCCTTTCTGAGTTTTTAATGTCACCAGAAAGACACTTCTTTTGCACTCGGACCCCAGAGATCTATCCTGGTGTCATCAGCCAGGACTGGAGGGATTCAGAAGAATGTGATCCCTCCTGGGACACATTCTGCCATTTTCTTCATTACCCAGCAGCAGAGGTTGCCAAGTTAGTCTTGTCCCTAAACATTACTCGCTGTGAACTGCCGGGAGCTTCTTATCCGACTGAGCTGTGCCAACCTGCCAAGCTTGGTATAAATATAGATTAGCTATTGTCTCAGTTTCCTATGGCTCCATAATAAATTACCACAAAATTGTGTGGCTTAAAACAACAGTCATTTATTCTCTCACCAGTCTGAAAACTGAAAGTCTGGAACGCTTTTGCTCTCTTAGAAGCTCCTGAGGGGTGCCCTTTCTTTCCTCTTCCAGCTCCTGATAGCTCCAGATCTTCCTTGGCAGTGACAGCATTGCTTTAATCCCTGCCTCTGACTTTATGTGACCTTTCCCCCTCTGATGCTACCCGTGTCGCGTTCTCTCTGATAAGGACATTGGGCAGTTAGTCATACCGGGCTAGCATCCACCTTCATTCAGCGTGACTTCGTCTTAACTTGAAGGCATCTGCAGAGACCGTGTTTCCAAGCATAGTCACATTTGCCATCCTAGGAGTTTGGGTTTCAATATATGTTTTCTTGACCAGGCGGTAGTGGTGCACGCCTTTAGTCCCAGCACTTGGGAGGAGCCAAGAGGATCTCTGTGAGGTCAAGGCCAGCCTGGTCTACAGAGTGAGTTCCAGGACAGCCAGAGTTACAACAGAGAAACCCTGTCTCGAAAAAACAAGTGTGTGTGTGTGTGTGTGTGTGTGTGTTTTGTGTTTTCTTTTATTGGGGGGGTGATGGGGTTGTTTGTTTTTGTTTGTTTTATTTTGCTATAATCACAAAGTCTTTATTTAATGCTTATTTATTTGTTATTCTTGATGGGAAAAGACCAAGATAGTTTGAATCACATCTTTCTCAGTCTCAGTTAAGTAGATATTAGAAGAGGATTTTTTTTAATACATGGAGACACCCTACCTAGTCCCTGACCATTAAGTAACAGTAGCAGCCTGTGCACTGTCATGAACAAGAGAAAAATTAGGAAAACGAACAAGGAAAACAAAAGGAAATAACTTTTATACATTTCTAAAATATGAGACTTACTGAAAACCAGCTGTTTAAATTAATGAGGTTTTTAATGCCTCTCATTACAGCTCCACACAGAACGGATTGTGCTAAACAATAGCAGCTCTGATTGGCCAGCCAGCCTGCCAAGTGTGAGAGGCTATAAGGTGATTCTAGAACTTTCTGATTTGGACAAGGCTATAGCAATAGCATGTGTGCTATTTTGAATGCCTATGGGAAATTTTGAGCACCATATTATTTCTTCTCTGTGACTTTTAATTCTGTATTGCCAACGATAGCAGAGAAAGGGGCTGCAGGAGGTGAAATTAGTCTCCCGCTCGTTCTCACTGTACCTTGTTGCTGTGCACAAAGGGTGCCTTCACTCTGTGTGGGGCAGGACCTATTTCTAAAAGCATCCTTTTCTCGGGTCTACATAGTGTATTATGAGATGTGGGAATATAAGGGATAGAAGGGTCATAACATATATGGTTGCATTTTTGGAGAGTGGCTGCCTTTTTGGCATTGTGATGTGCATGTCAGTGTGTATCTGTCTGTGAGTGGGGTGTGTGTGAGAGAGAGAGGTAGGGCAGGATATGATACGTATGATGTAATGTGTTTCTTTTCATCTTCCTCTTTTACTAAAATAATTTGAATTTTCTAAAGCATATCAAGTAACATGAGACTATCTCATTAGAGAAAATTAATTTTCAATGGATTCATATAAATTTACTTTCCCTCCCACAGACAAGCAAAATATGTTACACTATAAGACCCATAATCATATCCATCTCTTCTGAGTGGCAACTAAGATGTCATTTATAAACATGGATATTTATTTGGTTTTGAATGTATGTCCTTGAGGACCTTTTGGAATTACAGCTATTCAGAAAGAAAATTAACACTTGAAACTCCTTTCTCTGGAAAGAATATAATTTCATCCATAGGAGATTTAATGACTTAAAGTGTTTGCTATGTAGTTAAGAGAAGAGAGGAGTCAATAAACTCTATAAATAAATCTCTTTCATGGGCACCATGTTTGTGATGAGATGAGAAGTTGCAAAGCAAGAGAATTGTGTCCTTATATTTTTTAAAATCTCAGAAGGAGCCACTGAGTCGCCAAAACAACATGTGAAGAGCCTGGTATCCAGCATTGGTGCCTGAGAACCAGGAGTGAAGAGTTTTAGAAGCTTTCGGTGTTTGGGTTTTTTTTTTCCCTGAAACAACTAAGATGAAAATGTTAATCAGGAGACCTGTGGTTATATAAGGGGTGAGCAGGTCATACAGCTCATATATCTGGTTTGGGACCCATGCTTGGGGTGACCAAGCGTTTCCACAGAAGATTGTACTAGATGATAACTCCCATAGAATAAAAGAATTGACAAAAGAAATTACAGTTTGAAAGTGAACCTTCCTATGGCTGACATCTGAGAACTTCCTGACCCCTCCAGAGACATATGACTAAGGGAGGGAAGCAGAGGAGCAGGCTGGGACACCTCCAACCCTGGAGGGCCTGCTGAGGCCCAAAGTGGATCACAGCAGGTAAGAGAGGCTGTCCTATCTCTTGGCAAACCAAGCTGACTTAGCGTTTACCACCTTCCCCCATGGTTGGGCTGGCCACCCTTTCAGAGGTGGCATCTCTTACAGCTTGAGACATGACTTGAAACTTCTGGGAAAACTAGGAGTAGGTCCTGAATACACCCCAAAACCTCTGAACTCACCAGCCACAAAAAAATTCCTCTGGAATTACTGAGAAAGAAACATCCACTGTTCAAGCAAGAATTAATAAGAACCAAAAGCCTTCTGACATGGTTGGAGTTCTAGGAAAAAATAACTAATTTCTCCTTGACTATCAGGGTTGGGTTTTGGGTTTCTGGGAAAGCACAGAAAACATGAACTAGAGAGTCAGGATTCATTGGCACATGCCATTTACGAGTAAGAGTGTTGATATTTGGTGGGTTTTGTTTGTTTTTTATCTGTCATCTATTCTGGTCCAGCTTTACCAAGAGCAGCAGCATGGATTTGGAAATATGCCTATATTCTTTGTTACATAACCACTGCAAATTGTCTCCTTGTTGTTTACTTGACTTTTAACAGAGTCTCATAGAGTGGCCTCAAACTCCATATGTAGCCAAAGGGAACCTTGAAATTCTGACCCTCCTGCCTCCACCTTCTGAGCATGGGGATGACAGATGTGTGTCACTGTGCCCACTTTGTATGGTGCTAGGGATCCAACCCTGGGGCTTGGTGCATCCCAATTATGCAACCACCAATTGATCTACACCCCCAACCCAGCTTCAAGGTTTGTAACAACCCTAATCTGACCTGTGTTTGACTAAATGACTCTCCCCTCCCAAATGCAGCTCCCAACTTGGAGTTACAAGAACAGTGTGAAGCTCTGACCTCGTCACACACTGAGCAATCCTATCTGCCTGTTTCCTTAACACTTGTGATGCAGATGGCCTACCCTAGCATGTTCAGAAAACACCCACCAACTTTGCACTTGTGGGAGAGCAGTTTCCTCTGGCTGGGATCACAGAGGAAACGTAGTGGGTCCTGGCTCCCATCTGCAATAGTGCTATTGGCTTTCCTTGTGTTCCTGAATGTGTAGATTATACTGTTTATATATTTTCTTGATTTTATTCTTATAAAAATGAATTCTTTAAACATTACACCTAAATTATGCCTTTTTTTTTTTCTCTACAGAACATAGGCAGTTACCTGGGAGCTATGTAAACTCAGGCAACCTGATTAACAGATCAAATCCATCTGAAATTTAGGCTGAAGCCATATAAAGTTACCTTCTAACAGTGTTAGGTCAAGAGGCTTTAAAAGAAATGCTGGGTTAATTCAGTCAGTGCTTTCTTAGTGTGTAGCATAATTTTGAGATAAAAAATCATCTTATACTATGGAAAATGAATAAGAAAATAAATAAACTTACTATAATTTAACAAAGATTGTAAACAACATGCTTTGGTAACTGAAATAAACTTCAGCAAATGAGCTTTCTTATACAATATATATTTACAGGTTTGAAAAGTGAAAAAAAAAACTTATTGAAACTATGTCTCATAATTGTAACAAGCTCACTGAGAAGGACCATGTCTCCATTGTCATCCATTAAATGAAAAGGACTAATCGGGCATTTTTGTATCTGTTGCTTGTGATCTAAAATGGCTTCTGAACCTGAGGTTCCCCCAGACTCAGATGACTCGTGCATGAGCACCCAGAGTCCAGGAATTGCCTGAATCACAACTGAAACATGCTGTGTGTACTGATGGGTACTTTTTTCCTTGGGAGAAGACCTGTAGATGTTACCCAGTTCCTAGGTTCTGTACGTCCAAGGGCATCCGATATTCATTCTGTGATCGATTTGACCGTTAATGACCATGATTTGGACTTTTCGTTAAACTCATGAGCCTCCTCAGAATGTTTTGGTACTTAATTCAAATTTACTTGGGCTGTGGCTTCCACCATAACCGTTCATTTTGCCCCCCCCCCGCACCACCCTACAAAACAGAGGTTTGACTTTTTAAGTGGTGGATCAGGAACAGAGGAGGCTCAGCGACTCACTGGGCAAAGGAGTCTTGTGTGCTTTTCATCAGAGTCCAATACAGAGAGTATCACAGAAGACACAATTTAAGGGTAGAACGTGTGATACGGTGGTTGCCTACCACAGTGAGGCCTGCAGTCCCCAACCCCAAAACAAAGGACAACACTCTCCTCTTTAATACACGATGCTCAATAGTTTAGAAACCACTTTGAATAATAAAGTCCTTCAGTCAGCAGCAGGGTGACACAAGCCAGAGACAGCTCCACCCTGCCTCCGACAACAGCCCGAGGATCTCTTTTCTACTCAGGTGAAACCAAGATTCTGGATTTCACTGCAGAAAAAATAACTTCAGAACAAGTCAGTAATGAAGCAAAGTTAAAGCTTATTAAAAAGATTTTTTAACATAGGTTTAAGCACAGGCTTAAGAGATAGGTTGTTCTGGAATGCTTTCCCTCGCTGTGATAAAGACTGGCTAAAAACAGCTTGGGGAGGGAAAGGATTTATTTGGCTTATAGGTTAGAATACATCATCAAGGAAAGTCAGGACAAGAACTCAGGCAGAGACCGTGGAGGAATACTGCTTTCTGGCTTGCTCATTTTGATTTCTTATGCACCCCATGACCAACTATCCAGGGGCAGCACTGCCTGCAACGGGCCAGACTCTTCCTCATCAGTCATCAATCAAAAAATGTGACAGTCTTCCCTACAGGCCAATTTGGTACAAGTGCATTTTCTTAACTGTGGTTCCCTTTTCTCAGATGACTAGAATTTGTGTCAATTTGACAAAAACAAACAAGCAAACAAAAAAACTAATCAATAAACAGGTGCTTGGAAAAAGGAACATACACACCCAAGAGCACAGGCATAGGCTTCTCAAGAGTGAGACATGCTTATTTGACTTTACAATAGCCAGATATATTTGGTGGGGCTTCTGGAGTTGTATCTCACAGGGTTGCTTTGGAACCTAGATGAGATCAGAGGTGATTTCTAAGGTGCACTGGGTAGGATGACAGCTGATAAGGAAAAACTGTGGGTCACAAGGGTTGCACAAGGGAACTAAAACACCTTGTTACCTTAAACAAAGTTTATAGTCTCATTCACAGGATGCCCAGGGAATTCCAGGTTTGTATCTGAGAAAGGAGCATGATCATACTCAATGCTCATCTATGCTTTGGTCCTGAGCATGCCTCATTGCTAGCTTAATATTCCTATTTGAAACATCTTGCTTACGGAGGAATATTGTCTCTAGGTAGCAATCTTCACAGCAGATTTTGTTAGCTCTGCTCAAATTCTTGACTCTCGACTGGCAAAAGACCCCAACCAGACTCCACTTCTTTCCCTTCCTGTCCTGCCTCAAACCAAAAGAAATTAGACTAGTGCAAAGCATGAATTTCTGTTTATAATTGGGAAATGCTTCCCAGTGGACAGAGTTCTACAGGCTTTTGCTCTGTACGTTCTAATAAGAAAAGAAAAACACACAAAACCCCCGTGGCTGCCTCGAAGCACGCAGTACCGTGCGCCAGTCCCACAACGTTCTCACTATCAGCTAGTGCTCCTGTCCTAGCCCGGAGAAAGAAAGCAAGACACAGAATTGAGATGACATGTACGAAGGCTAGAGAGCAGAGTCAGAGCTCCGTGGGGATCTTACGACCTAGCTTGTGCTTGCTCGTTGCACGACAGCTGTCTTTGTCTTTGTGGTGCTCGGAGGGCATCAGACATAGGTGAGGTTGAGTACACAGGTGGCCTTTATCTTATGGGACCATTTTGATAAAAGTGTGTTGGAGAAGGAGCTGTTTACAAAAGGAATTCCAGGCTAAGGTAAACAGGCCATTCCTAAGAGTCTACATTGGGAAGAGTTTTCTAAGAGTACAGAATGCTTCTCCACTCCAAGCAAACAGAAGCTAAACAGACCGGGGACAAGCAAGAAGAGTCCTGAGTGTGACTTCTTCTAGGCCTGGCAATGCAACCCGTGACTTTTATGAGACACTTTTGTGGCTGTTTTTTCATTTCATTTCTTTTTTTTTTTTTTTTCCTGGTGGACTTGCATTTTTTCCTTCCAGAAGCAAACGCAACCTAAATTTAAAAACGACAGCAAGACAAATGTAGCACAGAGAAGGTATCTTGTGTCCTCATGGGCTTTTGTGCAAAATCCCATAGAAATCAAAGCACAGTAATTATTATTCTTTCTAATGTTAAGCTTTTTTCTTAGATCAGACTTTTATATTAAGTAAATGAAAGAGATTTTTAAAATTTTTTTATTTTTTATTTTTTGAGACAGAGTCTCTCTATGCAGTCCTGGCTGTCCTGGAGCCCACCATGCAGATGAGGCTGGCCTCTGTCTCACAGAGACCATGATCTGCCTGACTCTGCCTCCTGTGTGTTGGCTTTAAAGCCATGTGCCACCATGCCCAGCAAGATTATTTTTATGATGTATTTATTCTTTTAGTTAATCTTTTTTTTAATTTTAAAAACAACTGTTCAGTTCCCTCACATTGTTTTATTAGTAATATTAGTTATCCACAGTAATTGGTTTCATTATGATGTGTTCATACATGTACATAATGTAGTGTCTAATTCCTTTTTTAAATTATTCCTTTTATTTTTGAGATTATAGTATATAATTACGTTTTACTCCTTCCCTTTCTTCCCTACAACCCTTCAAATTTATAGCTCCTTTTATTACACACACACACATGTATATATATATATATATATGTATATATATATATATATATAAAACCTTCTCAATCTGTATAATGTTACTTGTATCTATGTTTTAATGGCTCACCATTGGAATTGGTATAACCAGTTGTTATGCTCTCCCTGGGAAAGACCATCTCTTCTGCTCTCGCCCTTGATTGTCTGTAGTTCGTTTTGCATGGTTAAGGCCTTGTAGTCTTTCCCCCATCCACTTTATCATGTCTCTTGCTGTTCCTCCTGTTCAGCTTGTATTTAGCAGTCATGCTGCTGAGACTTTATGGGTGTGTCTTCTGACGTTTCTAGGAGACACCGTCTCACAGCAAACTCCCTGATCCTTCTGCTCTAGCAATCTTCCTGCTCCCTCTTTTGCAATGATCTGCAAGGGAGTTGTATTCCTTGGGACTGAGCACCACAGCTCTGCATTTTGACTCATTGTGATTTTCTGTGATAATCTCTATCTGTTGCAAAGAGAAGTTTCTCTGATGAGGGGTGAGGACTACATTTATCTGTGGGTATAAGGACAAATATTTATAAATATGATGGTTTAGTAAAGTGCTGATTGTATGTTCTCTTCCAAGATCCATGACGTCACTAGCCCTGGGTAGTTGCAAAGGGCATGGATCTGATGGCGCGTGCCTGCAATCCCAGTTCTGGAGACGCTGAGATACAGGAAGATAACCTAGGTTTCCCTAGTGTGAACTGAAGTTTGGGGTGGAGGTGGGGGCCAGTACCTATGTTAAAGATTCTACAAGGCTAACTAACTGATTAGAACTTCTGTGATTGTGGAGAATTAGGATGTTGCAGATACAGAGACAAATCACCAGGGAGTTTTCTTTAGCCCCTTAATAGGGGCCATTCATTGCCTATCTTTGTGTCTTACCTGATATCAGTGTGATAATCACAGGAAACCTTTTGGTGTTAACAGACCACTAGTGTCCACCAACCCCAAAGCTAAGAATATTGTCAAATAGCACTTGAAACCTATCCTACTTACTGTAAGCCTACTGTTTCTACCAGTGTTTTTGAAAAGTATGTTAACTTATGACTTTCTTTTGTTCGCAACTAGGAGAATTTCATGAAACTACTCCCATGCTGGAAAATGGTATTTTAGGTAGCCTGAATGTATGTTCCAGGGCTGTGGTCACTAATGTTTAGCTCTAGAATAAACTACCTCTTATTCTGTTTGAGATACAAGACATTTTGTATCAGCACTAATAAGTTCCAAGCCAGCCTGGGTTAGAAAGTGAGACTGTCACAAAAAACAGCAAAACAAAAACAATAACAACAAAAACTGAAGAACAAAGAAAGAAGGAAACTGAGGGAAGAGAGAAATACAGAGAGAATGAGAACACAAGGTGTTTTCACTGAGGTAACCCACTCATGCTGATTCATATGGAAAAGGCTCATTATGACCAGTAAAGTGGGAACATTCCTGAGCATGCCCAATTCAAGATTATGCCTCTTCAAAAACAATGGACAGGACCACCTCTGGAGAGAACTTAGCATTAAGGTACAATCATAATGACCATGGTTTACTCTAGATCACCCACAAGAATGCATCAGTGATTTGGGCTAGTTCCTTGTGCTTTTCTCGAGAGGTTCTTATCGGAAACAAAATGAACAACTTGAATGAAAGACACTCTCCCAACTCCCACATACAGGCATAGGAACCTGCCCACAGATGTTCCTGCCTTGCTGCTTACAAAGCCACAGGGCTGGTGGCTACCATGTTTAAATCGTATCTCTCTTCTATCAAGCCCATGCGTTTTCCTATTGTTCTGTGTTTTGTCTCTGTCTTTTGAGAGACAAGCATCAAAATCTCCACGTGGACTGTTGGATGATGGAAGATTTATTTACCCAGAACAACCCTGGTATGTAGTGGTACTTCCATACGTCAGTCTTGGTACCTCTGCCTACACTTGGTGTTGGCAGTGGCAGGATTTAGTCACTTAATTTGCTTGCTAGGTTGATGGATTAGAGGGCTTTCTTTTTCTTTTTTTAATATCTGAGTCTACTCAGCTTTTTTTCTAAAATGCAGAAGATGATTCAAAGTAGAGGTTCTTGTATGAATGTGGGGACAGAGACAACCCGAATAGCACTTAGAATTTCTGTTGTTTGTCTCAAGTAAGGGATCTGCAGAGAGCTATGGCACAGGGAATGGAGTGACACCGATCTACTTCCTGAGAGAATTTATGGGGATGCCAGGTGGCTTTTGAACTGTGGTCCAAAGTGTGGTGAACAACTTTAATGTCCCTTTTTTAAGCAGCGTTAGTCTATTGCTTTGGGGAGAAGTAGAAGTAAGACAATAGCCAAACAGGCCTGTCTGAACAGGCCTGTAGCATTTCCAAGAGACTCTGCCATTGTAGGCAGGAAGCCCAGAGTGCTATCCAAGCCCAGGTCATGATAGACAATGTGGACAGAATGACATCAGGTGACAAGTAAGAGGTGACAGTATTTCATTGTTTTAAGGGACAAACTGCTTTCAAAAGAGCATAGAAAGACTTCAAAGAAATGCTTGGTTTGTTTTTGTTTGTTTATATTACATTACTCTATAACTTGTAAATAATGAGTGGCATCTAAACTGCATGGTATAGAACAGTAGCAAGCACGCTGAGAAGCTGGAGTGCTGGGGAAAGGTTTCATAAAAATGAGAAATTGTTTCTACCCCAAAGGGCTGTGAGGATTAAGTCAAAGTAGCCTTTAGCACATTCTAACATGCAGTCACACTCAATAAATGTCATCTCCAGGTAGTATCCTTGACAGCGAGAGTTACCTTTGCAGTAAAATCAGTAGTGGTACATACATAAATAGTATCCATATGAAACTTCTCAAGATTTTCTTTTAAAGAAATAGCCTACAACAGGGCTGGCCAATAAAACTGTCTGTGATGTTGGAAAGTTCCCTTTCTGTTGCCCTACTCAATAAGCCATGACTGCACTGGGTAACTAACTGAGCCTTTGAAAAGCAGCTAGTGCAAATGAGGACGCTAAATTCTCACTTTATCTAATTTAAATAGCTACACGTGACAAGTCACTTCTGCATTAGACAGTGGAGGTCTAGCATCATGAGATCATAAGATGCCTTGTTTGTAAGAGGCTCTAGCTAGGACATGTTTGCACCGGGTCTTTTGTGTATATATTGTGGCTTCCAGTTTAATGTTTTTATGGGACTCCCAAGTGTGTGTGTGTGTGTGTGTGTGTGTGTGTGTGTGAGAGAGAGAGAGAGAGAGAGAGAGAGAGAGAGAGAGAGAGAGAGAAAGAGGCTGACTTTAGTTAAAGCCTTTATCTTACCCAGCCTCTACCATTTTATAAATGCTGATAAGAAACTCAGTGGGAACTGCACTTTCCCAGAGCCACATAGTTAGGAAAGGGCTGACCTGGTACTAGAACCCAACGTTTTTGGTTCCTGAGGAAGACTCTGCATATCCTTTCCACTTCAGAAAGTGCCTGCTGCCCAAGCAAACACCATGCGCTCCGGTGCCCTTCTCATACCGCCCTCCCCTTACCCCTCCAGGCACATTTCTGTCCCTTTGACACCCAGTAGGATATACATGTGTTTCCAGTAGGTCTTGAGTCACACATAACTCACTAACAGGTTCTTACTTCCCTATTTTGACAACAGCTGATGGTAACATCATATACCTGGGCAGCCTGTCTGCTGCACACTGCTCAGCAACCCTGTTCTCACAACCAGGCCTCTACATCGCTACCTTTCCCGGGACTAACATATCAACAAAACACCAGTCTTCTTAATATTCATAAAACACAAGACCAGATACTTCATTCTTGGGAAGTTGGGGTCATTGATTGAGAAGGGGTCACTGGGGGATCTGAGGTGATGGAGAAGAGGGAAATGTCAGGAGTCAGTCTCCCCACACAGACAGTCACCAACACTATGTCTAATGTAACTGTCTCTGAACTCTGGAGTTTATTGGAAGGATTTCCACTTCCAGGAGTATGATCAGCTGGTAAACTGTGGTGAATTCCAGTTAATGCCAGTACTGCTGAGGAGAAGCTTGCTCCCCAAAGCAACTGGCAGGCGGCAGCAGCACCACAGTGAACTAAATGGAGTCTTCCAAAAACCCAGTCAGAAAATGGCAGGGGGTGTTGGGAGAGTGAGTGGCTACTGTGTTTCCACCTCACTCTCTTCCTTCCTGAGACATTTACATGAAGGGAAAAGGAGCAAGAATCCATAGGTAAGTTCAGTCAGTACTTTATTCTTAGTACAAATAGTTCTGGGACATCCAGGAGTACGGACGTCTCAACCTGCTGAGCACAGCCCCGTGTATCCTGCATCAGGACGGCACTCTCGAGCACGAACTCGCTCTTTACCCGGTTATGGTCACATCAGTCATTCCACGCACAGACCGTCCTCTGCGGCTCACAGCACGTTCCCGCAGACCCTGCTTTCAAGTTGGGTCTGCACTTTGTCTGTAGGCTACATCAGCTAACTCTTACTCTTCCGGTTCTTGGCAAATGTTCACCTCTCAAAGAACTGTTCTCTGACACTGGCTTTAAAAAGCAAGACACCTGTCCTCTTGTACACACACACACACACACACACACACACACACACACATTATAACTATAATCTCATTAGACTATTGATCCTTTTGTAATTAGAGATTGATACTATTTAATTTACTATCACTGAAGACTAGTCCAGTTCATTCCAGCCCAATGTGCTTAGGAGGGGCTTTGTAAATACCTACTGAACCATAAAAATAAAAATAACTGAACCCAAACAACACAAATAAATAGAAGAGTACAATAACGGGAAGGACCAGCTGTATTAGCAACTGAGCACATATACTTTGTTGAGTGAGAAGATGAATCAATTACCCTTCCTTCAGAGAACGCCAGGCTAATTTCTACGTCTCCGGAGAGCTTAGGAAGAGCTAGAGTTATGACAGTATTGACTGAAATCGACTTAAGATGCAGAGAAATAGAGTAAGGGACAGACAACTCAAAGTTATTTATGCATGTGTGACTCCTGGTGAATGTGACCATAGGGAAAATTTGGGCAAAGTAAGCTCTTACCACCACAAGCTCTAGAAGCCAGGAGCATGACAGATTGACACAACTCCCCAGTTCACTTAGGATCAGGGGACACTGTCTTTTGAATAGAAAAACTCTAAATCAACTTTGTATAAAAGAAAACAGATTATTTGTAATCCAAAACGTATGTCTTATTTACTGTCCCCGTGTGCCTACTGTGCAGGTGATCTCCGAAGAGCCATTGCTGAATCAGATGGTGGGCATATAGATAGCTAAGAGGAGGGTTGTGAAGGCAGGTCTGGGTACAGATGGATTGGAGCTACTGACTTCTGGAAGCTGCCTGGGCAAGTGGAAAATACGGGCAGATATTTCTTTATGGAAACAGAGATAAATATTAAATGGGATTTTTATTAACCTGTGCTCTATTATAAACAATGTAAATCTCCCCTCCTTCCCAGCGTCCACCTTCCACCTTGAAATCTTTGGTTAAGT
Organism: Cricetomys ansorgei; assembly: GCA_026225945.1. Taxonomy (NCBI): domain Eukaryota; kingdom Metazoa; phylum Chordata; class Mammalia; order Rodentia; family Nesomyidae; genus Cricetomys; species Cricetomys ansorgei. Next base: position 6,749,947 of record JAMJFZ010001036.1, on the reverse strand, counting down.
TCCTGATGTTTTGGGGGAGCCAGCTATGCTTTTGATGGTGGTAAGGTTTGAAGGGATGGATGTGATTGAAAGAGGCCAGGCAAAGCAGCCACACTGCAGTAAGTAGAACAATCCAAACTAGGCACAGACGATCATCATGAGATGCTCATGGTAGCTCATCCCTGTGGTACTCCTCTTCAAAGCCTCTCTACTCTGTCCCATTATGAGGAAAGCATTAGATTAACCCACACTGGGGTCCTTCTACCAGAAAGCTGACTAGTATTCTCCAGACTATCAAAGTGCCAAAAACAGGGAAGGTCACAAAACTAGCCCAAACCAGAGAAGATTGATAATAAATGGCAACTGGGAGTCATTCAGTTCCTAGATCAAATCTCAGATCAGAGAGAGGACATCAATGAAAAATAGATGAAATCAAATAAAATCTGGAATTCGGTTAGTAGCAACGTACTGATGCTGAAAAGAAGAATATCAATAATGGGGGGGGGCACTGGTGCAGAGCGGATAGCAATTCTGTATTATCGCCACAAAGTTTCTGCAAATCTAAAATCACTGCAGAACAAATAGGTAACATAGGTAGCCTTGTTAAGGGAAGCAAATAATAAAGGATTTAAACAGTTCAAGCTGACCAGAAAGCAAGGGGGGCATTGCTCAACGAACCTTTTCTTTTTCTCCTTTTTATTCAATCCAGAACCCTACTCATGGGATAGACACCCACATTTAAAGTGGGTCTTTCCCTCTCAGTTAACTCTCTCTGGAAACACCTTCATAGACACACCAAAGGTGTGCCTCATTTTTGCCCAAAGAGTTTCTTAATTTAATCAAGCTGGTAATGAAAGTCGGACATCAAAGAAGAGATCCCCAAACACAGACTCAACCCCAGGTATAGCAACGTGAAAAGAGTGGGGATTTGTAACCAATATGCAGAGGGAGGGAGTCAGTGGGGAGAAAATCACTGGGAAGAGACATCAAACATGAGGGATTCCTGCCAAATCATTTTAACAGGATTTTCCTTCAAGCCTGGCCAAGGACTGACACAGCAAAGGTGGGGGATGAGGAATGTGATCTGCTACAGCAGGATTCTCTCTAACCAATATGCAAGAATTCTCATTAAGTCTCATTAAGACTAGGCCAAGCAGGCCAAAGACAGGAGAAGGGCCAAAGTAAAGGCCAGTTTGAAAGTATGTCTCAGAGGAGCCTCACAGAATTGGTGGGAGGGAGAATCTGTGCCATCACCAGTCTCTGTGATATCATTTGATTCCAATCTGAGAGCCTCCTGAGGCGCCAGCCTTTGTCAAATGCCAGCTTGACTCCTATCTGAGTGATTTAGTTGTATCCATTGAGTTGGCAGGGAGTAGCCTAGGCACAGATCCACTTGTGACTTCATGACCAGCATCTGGATTTTGACCCTGGTTTACTAGCATTGGTCAACTTCCTCTCAAATTGATTAGCATGTGGATCTGAAGACAGCAAGCTTTGTAATTTTGCTAATAATGTGGTACCTAGAACCTACCAGACAGTTCTTCCTTATAGCCAAAGGCCTTGAAATCATCTTTCAAGACCAAAAAATGGTTACACAGAAAAACTTTACAAACACAAGTTCCATGAGCCTACCAATGTAGGTCAAGAAGATTAACAACAATAAACCTTTATATTCCTGTACATTCTAATACAGCGTTAATATACCCGGGTGTAGAGTGCTTCACAAGCCAGTAAGCCCAGTCTCTACTCTCGGTGAAGAATGCCACATTTGTTTCTCATTTGGGTTATTTCTGGAGTGATATCTTCCATTCAAAACTATCTTATGTAATGAGGCAGCTTCAGATAGAACAAGTTCTGGGTTTGGGCCAAATCCTGACCTGAAATTATCTGCACAATAACTCCGTTTCTCCAAGCTCTGACTACGAAGACACCTTAGAATTCTGTCTGCAGGGAGACAGATTGTATCGCAGAGAGCGTTAATGCGGAGGGCTCATCAGGAATTGGCCAACAGAAGTTGACATTGGCATGAAAGCTGAGCTGTTGAAGACTCAAGTTCAAAATTTTCTGTTGTTGTTGGTTTGTTTTTTTTTTTCCTAATAGCGTAAGTTCCAAAAAAAAAAAAAAAAATTTCATAGGCTAACATATCCTGACTTTCCCAATTCCATAAATATTCTGGAGACATGAAAAGGGTCTTAAAATCTAACTAAATACATGTCTACCTCTAAGGACTTCTTGTTCAGTAGTCATTTAACTTGTGACTTTTCCCTAGGAAATATTTTGATATATGGAGGAGGTAAAATAGTGGCTAGAGTCTGGGGCAGAATGCAGTCGTTATTCATAAGCAGAGCATAGACAGGTTGTCAGCCAACACCCCGGTGCTTAGACGGGTAACTTGATGAGGCTGTAAGCGCGGATTTCAGTTGTCTGCCCAGAAAACATGACATGTGTTTCATTATTTCTGAAATATTAAAGGTTTTCTCCCTTCTTTCATTTTGATCCTTACAAAGCCCTTTAATTTTAACACCACCTCCTAGCCAACATTCACAATAAAATTAATATGTGCTATGACTTCATTTCTTTTCAGCAGTTTATGATATTTAAGAGCAGGCCAACCATAATTTATTTATAGAGTTTGATCCTGTTTCTGCTCCTCTATTTCATCTCCTGGAAAGCAGAGGGAAAGAACTGTAAATATATCAAAGAAATTAGACATTGAACTTTACTTTCCCCCAACTGCTGCACATAAAATTAAAGCATTTGTCTCGAGACAAAATTAAGAGAAAAGAACATTGTATCATCTGAAAATCAGATTACAAAAACATCAGGTCTAGATAATGATATTTGTACAGGTCAGGAAATAGAGAAGTTGATTTATTCTTGTTTTGAGGCCACTAACTTTCTGTGGTTACTATATTCTATAATAAGCTTTTTCCCCTTCCTGGATTCTGTACCATCTCAGCTTCAAATAAGATGTGAATTTTTTTAAATTTCTCATCCTGATTATTTGTCACTGTGCATAGAAGGAGGAAGAAGGGGGGTGGGGAGGGAACCACCAGAACTCTCATTAACTGAAACAGAAACTAAATGCACAATCAGCCTTGCTCCCCTGGCACAGTCCTGTTGACTTCAGAGAGAAGGCAATTTGAGCTCCACTCTATACGGTATCTTCTTTTAACATTAATCATCTTTCTATCCATCCATCCACAAGAAGGAACTTTTCCTTCTGATCATTTACTTCTGTTTCCCCATTGTTCAAAAATGCTAAAATACACGATATAATGTCTTTAGAGAGAATAAATCAAATCTGCAGGCTCTTTGGTTTCTAGTCATTCTGGGAGTACTTTCCATGATGAAGAAATGCTTAATTGTGGGCTGCTGGTCATGATCAAAACTAGAAACAGCTTTCCTGACACAACTCCCCCACACTGGATTAAACAGAGGCATCCCAGATGCCGTGTTTTGGCTGCTAATGGCAAATGGGAAGGTGGCCAGGAAGCACACTAAGGGCTTCTCCAGAAGTTGAGGGAGGGTGGAGAAGAACAACTGAGATCCTCCTTCTGTTCTCTCTCAGTTCCAGAAGTTTCCTGGACCACAAGACCTTGGCAGTTTGTCTTAGTTACTTTTCTATTGCTGTGAAGAGACACCATGACCAAGGCAACTTATAAAGCATTTAGTTGGGTCTTGCTTACAGTGTTAGGGGGTGAGTCAGTGGTCATGATGGCAGGGAGCATGGCACTGGATCAGCAGCTAAGAGCTTACATCTGATCCACAAGCTTGAGGCAGAGAGAGAGAGAGAGAGAATGAACTGGGATCACTTGTGATTTTGAAGCCTCAAAATCCATCCCAGTGACACACTTTCTCCAGCAAGGCCACACCTCCTAATCCTTCCCAAACAGTTCCACCAACTGGGAACCAAACATTCATACATATGAGATTCTCATGCAAACCACCGCACAGTTATATTGGGAGATCTGAACCCCCTTCCTGTCCTCATTAGGTAGTACATCTGTCACTCTTATTGGGAGAATCCAAACCCCCTTCCTGGCTGCATCAGGTTACTTTTATTATTGCTACAACAAAATATTTGACAGAAATGATGTAAAGGATGGAGTCTTTATCTTGGTTCCTGGATACCTGGTTACAGGGGTGGGACAGCAGGAGCATGTATCAGAGATTAGCTGCTCCATTCATAGCTGATAGGAAGTAGAAATTAGAGGGACTGAATACAGAAAGAAGCCAGAGTAGGAAATATTCCCCACCCAACGACACACCGTCAGTGACCCACTTCCTCCAAGTCAAGCCCACTTTTCAGCATTTCCGTATCAATTACTAGTGTTATAAACTAATAGAGCAAAGGCTCTTACAGACATCATTCCAGACACACCCAGAGGTGTATTTCTTTAACCCTACAGGCACTTCTCAACAAAAGGAACTTAACAGCTCATCTCAACCATCACAGACAATCTAAAAAGTTCACAGATAGTCAGGGAGAAAACACAAACGTTAGTAGCTACTCTAGTTGCTTCCATGCCAGGGAGTACGGAGCCACACCCAGAATGTCATAGTGCTCAAGCCGCATGCAATTGCCACCATTTTTTCTAGCACAGCTTATGTATCTTTTCCCTCCCAGAGCCACCGCTGTGGCCCTGAGCAGTCAGAGGAAGGCAGTGAAGGTGTATGGAGCCTCACATTTCAGGACAACAGTTAAAGTGTCCGTCTGGCTGTAAAAACAACCAGTGTCTCCCGAGGAGTAGGGTGTTTTGAAAGCACCTGGTCAGAAGGCACAGCTTTGCTACTGTTCCCTCTTTCCAAGGGCAATAAAAGCAGAAGAAAGGAAAGGGCAAAGGAGCATTGTGTGATAGATCAGATAAGAATCCCTCCTGGGAAGGCAGAGCCTTTATTCCTCTCCTGGGCCCTGCCAGCACCTTCTCTTAACAGCAGCTCCTCTATCTACTGTCCCCCAGGCAACAATGAAGTATAAAGCCTAGCCAGCAACCAGAGCTTGGTGCTTTCATCTTGAGATTTGTCAGCTGAGCTCCCGGGCCTCCCAGGGGCCCGGGGAGCCTGGCTTCACCCTTTGGTTATTGTCAAAGTCCTTGGCTCCCTCAGAAAATCAAGGCAGTTCACAGCCAGATGCCCAGCCTGGGTGAAAAGAACATTACTCCAGAGTACTCTGGCCACCGTGCGAGCCAAAGAAGACTTCTCTCCACATGAAGAGACCACACCTTCCATAGCTAAATTTCAAAGTGACAACCTGTGGGTAGGAGGTAGCAGTACCCAGAAGCTTCTGAGGCCTCGACCATACTAAACATTCCAAATCATTTTTTTTCCAAACCTTACTTGTGCCTAGATACACTACTAAGGAGCCATCTGACTGTTCCCTGTCTGTCTTCTCAAGTTTGAGGAGCTTCTGGGTGCTAGGAACAGAAGACTTCACATATCAGTCACCAAAGCAGAGAGATTTAGGTATGGCAGACCCTGTCTTCTGAGCGGGGCACAGCTGCTATAAAGGGACCTCAGTGCTCTCACTGAGCAGTTGAAAGAAAAGCTAGACAAGGAAAAAGAAAAGAATCGTCAGTCCTGTCCCTGATTCCAATAGATGTAGACCCAGTAGACACCAGTCAAACTGTGATAGAGCCATTCAGTCACCTGGAAGGTAGACTACCTACCTGCTTTGGGGATTTACAGAGCATGCTCATTCTAGAGACACTCTCATCCCCATTGACAGATGTTGAGCCATACTGCTTCCAACCTGCCTGCAAGTGTGGGGGCAGCAAATGAATTTGTATGTAAAACCTGATCAGGAACCAAATATCCTGCTGCATAATTTGTTTCTATCTTTCAGAATCAAAGCTAAACCCTGGGTGTGAGAGACCACATTAAGGCATCATTCAGGAATCAGAGGCTTGTTCTGAGCCCTCTCTCTGCTTCCAATCCTTAGCTCTGTGATGCAAGTAACTCATCCACCTTGTAGATTTGAGGTTTTGCACCTGCAGTGAACAATGGGATACAGTGATCTCGGAACTGAGTACTGGACATTTGAGGGCAAGTTGCTTACTAACAGCTTATAGATTCTAAATTAGTCCTTCAAAAAAAACTCTTTAATCTTTGTTTTTACATTTACCACATATAAAGGATGTGTCTCAGCTAATATACCATAATTTATCATGAGCATTTTGCCTCTCCTTTTATTATATTTTTTTAATTTTTATCATTTCCCCTTTCCTTTTCCTCCCTCTAAGCCCTCTGATGTACTCCCCCCACCCCCATCAAATTCATGGCTTCTTTTTCTTTAATTGTTGTTATATATGTGTGTATATATATGTATATATAGGTATATATGTGTGTGTGTGTATATCTGTATATATCTATCTTAAACATACCAATACAACATATAAATACAACTTGCTTAGTCTGAATAAGGTTACTTGTATGGATATTTTCAGGGCTAACCATCTGGTATTAGATAACCAATTTGATGCTCTTCTATGGGGAAGGCTCCTTCCCCTGCTCTCAGCATTCATTAGTTGCCTATCCTTTGTATATTAGCATATCTGATAGTGGTGTCCTTATTCATGACTTACTGGTAAGTCTTCATGGGTGTAGCTTCTCTGACCTTTCTTCAGTGCCTCTGGCTCTTACAATTTTTCCATCCCCTCTTATAGAATGATCCCTGAGTTTCGGGTACCTGAGTTGTAGATGCATCAACTGCGACTAGGCTCCAAAACTCTGCATTTTGATCAGATGTGGTTTTCTGTAATGGTCTATGTCTGTTGTAGATAGACATTTTCTTGTTGTTATCCCGCTTCTTAATAACACACGGAGTGGAGATGCATCTGAGATCCATCCCAGTTCTCCTTTATCTCAGAAGTTCTGACTTCTGCTTTGTGGGATCGTCTATCCCACACCTTCCTCTGCGGTAGGGTAAATGAGGAACTGGCTTGACCTTCAAGCATCCTTGCCTCTGATCCTAACCTTTCTCCAGCCTAGTCTAGACTCTTCTTTCCAGGAGAAAATCCTCAAAGTTTATGAGGAGTCTGAGCTATTACAACACATTTGCTGGGTGGTGTCTGCCACTCTCAGAGCTACAGGACAATGATTTTATGTTGCGGGTATTTTTCTATTCTATTGAGGTCACTGGTAGTGCTGGCGTCTCTGAGGGTTGTGCAAGGTTGGGCAAGAATATGCAATGAGTGTCCTGTTCCTGAGCAGGGTACAGAGAAAAGATGAGAATCCCTGAGTCATGCCTGGTGGAGTAATGCTGCTTGCTCCTTGTGGACTGCCACAGGCAGAGAGAGCAATCACACAGCATCTGTAAGACCTTTCTCTGCTATTGGGGAATCCCTGCTTTTCTCATTAAGCATTGGATGCATTTGATTTTGCTTTTAACAACATAAAAAAAAAATCTGTGACAACCTTTCCCTTTCAACCATATTTACTCACTGGATTTAGAAAATTCTGTGTGTTGCTTCCATAATTTCTCCATTTAGCACTGAGCTGTTTATTTGTATGTGTCATAGCAAGAAGGTAATTTCAGAACAAAACACAAATCTAAGTTTAAAAGTTTTCAAACTTGTTGCCTTTTTACACACCCACAGATGAACCTGAATGGTCTCAGAAAGTCAGCCACTGAGAGTAGTTCTCTAGTAGCTCTGTAATCTCTGACATTCTGTAAAGAACTTCTCAGCCTCTGTGGGTGCCTCGAATCTAACCCTGGTCCCTCCAGTAGAGCAGCCAGTGCTCTTAACTGCTGAGCTATCTCTCCAGTCCTATCATTAAATTTTATGTTAGTTTTATATTACTCCAGTTGCAACAAGATACTTAGTGTAGACTATGAGGCAAATCAGCCAAGAGCACATTTTTAATTGCAATTTCCTTTTTTTAACACTCAAGATCATTACTGACCGATCTTAAGTCTCGGCTATATTTTTTAATGAAGTTGTTGACTGCAGAGGTGAACATCTGAAGGCCTGACATCACTGAATACTGGATTTAGCCAAGAGGCAATGGCTCTGCATTTACAAGGTGACTCCCCAAAACAGTTCAACTGCCTGCAACTCCAATTCCCGGGGATCTGATGCTCTCTGACCTCCTCAGATACCAGGCACACAAATTTAAAAAATATAAAAATCTAATTAGAATGAGCCATGACACCCTTTAAGAACAGTTTTAGAAAAGATTGGTATAACTTTAAAAGAAAAAAAAAAAATCCTAGGTAATTTCCCCAAATTGTGTGAATTAAGTTGCCATTGTTCTAAGACACATATAATCTCATTCTAATTTCTTTTTCACAGAAAAAAACATTACTACCCTTTGTGTCAATCGGCTTGCTCTTCAGAGGATCTGCTGTCTTCCCTGTGAAGTACACTTGTTGATCTCATGCATTTTATCCTACTTTTCCATTAACTCTAACAGAAAATAATCAGTTCCCTTCAGCCTTACCTCACCATTGACACTGTAAAACACTACTCCAGCATTAACCGAAGAAACAGTCAATGTCATATGTCAACAAATGACAGCTCAGAATCTGGTACCAAGTCAGAGGGAAACTAAAGGAACTGACTCCAGTTCAAGATCAGGACAAGTCTCTCTGGGTCAGTCTAAATCTAGTCCATCCCTCCATGCTACGAGATCCATTGCAGATCTCAGTATTTAGATCACCACGCTTTGGGTCATGGAATGTGGCCTAGGGATAAGGAAGGGTTTAGGGAAAACAAGATGTTTATCCTATTTTGGAAGAAAGATTTTTGATCATAACTTTTTTTTTAGGGAGGCCTATGAAATGCATACTTTCCTGATTCAGGACGAACATATTGCATCTAGCTGAACTATGGCTGCTCTCACAGAAATTCACTGATGCTGTGATGTCATGGGCCACTGCTGCAGTGACTAGCACTCACTCCTTTTGTCCTGACAGCTGGCTCAGCTGGACTTACTTTGCATCACCGTGTCTCTGCTCCTCTGAGCTCCATGGATCCCATGGTTCTTTAAAGACCATCCTGGGTACCCAAATATTAGTCTTCTTAGCTCCCCTTATCCCTCAACTCACTTCCAGCCAAGCAGTCCTCCAAGACTTCTTGCCATTATCATTCATATCACTATGGCATTATTGCCTTCTTAGCTGTTTCTGTTCATCTTTCTCCTCAGAGGCTGTCTGTCCCATCAAGAGTTAGTGACTTAGTATCACTTACTAGCATCTCTTGTCTGGGATGAAAAAACTACAGGTACCTGGAATCAGTGAAGGAAGCTGTGTGACTTCTGAGTTCCCCACTAATTGAAAATAATAGTCTCAAAGTTGACAGCCTCCTGGCATAGTGCACTGAATTGTATTTTACTAAATAACTTAATGACCTGAATCAGGATTAATGGCCTTTTTCATGCCTCTACACACATAGAAAGTGGTAATATTTGCACATCATACTGGAATGAATGGGTGAAGGTGGAGGAAGCTGACCAGCTGCCCCCCTAAGGCTGAGGGCTCAATGCCTGCACTCCTACCCAAAACCTATTCCTGCCACCATATTGGGAATTCTTAAAAGAAAATTACTGTTCTGTTTCCAAAGAAATAGGGTGTCACAGAATAGACATTGTGAAATATATATGCACCAGAAAGTTCTTCTTTATGTAGGAGCATTATCTGGGTTCCTTCAGTTTAAAGATTAATGAAATATTTTTAAAATATGCTGAATTTTCGTTAAAGTAGTCATATGTGAATGAATGTCAGGGAATGCTGAGGCTGGTATGGCTTTGGTATGACATGACTGAGGCAACAAGAAAATAAAGAAGGGACAGACACACAGAGAAGCTGGGGCCTGGCGGGATGTCTGTTCTGATGGTGATGCACCAGCAGCCCAGAAACTCAGTGCGTTTTTTTATATATCTGAATGGAGGAGGGGGTTTATTGTATACAGCTGAACAAGGAGGCAGGTTTAGATAATCTCAGCTGGTGGTCTCTATAAAGAAGTAGTTTCAGCTTACAGTCATCCTGGAGGAGAAAGGGAGCTGTCAACACCCACACACGGGCCAGGAGCCAGCTTTGCCATTTTCCTAAGCCTGACCCAGAGAAGGCTTTGCCATTTACCTGTGGGTTGGAGGCATTGGGAAGTCCTTGACATGGCTGAGTTGTCAACAACACACATTCACTCAGGACTTTATCTGTTCCCTAAAAGGGAAAAACTCTAGACTTCTAAGATTTGTGGTCAAATCTAACCCTTAGCTTATGTGTGATCAGCCTGCTAAGTCAATTGTTTTTAGTTTTAAAGTGTGGCTAAGGAAAAACAGTACATCAAGAATACACCATGGAGACCATATATGACTCTAAAATACTTACTGTCTAGTTCTTCAGAACAGATGTTTTCCAACTCCTGATACAGAATAGGAAAGGATAACAGACATCAAAATAAAGAACCAAAGGATATGAGTGAGCAAACAGGAGGACTGGCTTTCCATTCCTCCATAGATGGCAACTGTAGCCAGTGAGAGCCAATGGATTGGGGCCAGACTGCTTATAAACATAGCTGGAGCATCACATGGCAATACCCACTATTAAGCCACCAGATCTCGCCTGACACAGAAGCAAGATGGTGTCCACATCTTGTGGCTGTTCAGCACCTGAGGAATGTAGGATCACAGGCTCTGCATCCATTGTAGCAAGTCATGAGCAATCCAGCCTCCTTCCCCTACAGAGTTAGTAGTACTATGGTAGTCTCCTTGTGTCACTGTGAGAGGCTTTCTTGGCTATGTGACTAGTTACAGAAATGGCTCAGCTTTAGAAGGAAGTGGGGCACACTCAGCAATGATGCACACAGATACTTTGCGCATGATAGACCTCCATTGCCAACCATGAGTTGCCTTTTTCAACCTCAGCACAGTCCTGGGAAGGAAATACTACTGTTATCCCATCTTACAGCTCAAGAGACAGAGGCTGTGGAGGAGGAAAGCAAAGTACTCACCGAGGTCAAAAGCAATGTGCTGGAGGCTCAGAACTAGTACGTGAACAGTGATTTCAGCCCCCTCTGTCTAAATGCAGCACAAACACGCTCATCTCATATAATTCAGCAGGAGCCAAAACCCACAAAGAATAGACCTGAGAAACCATCTTTTGTTTTTTGCCTCTTCTTTAATAACAATAATGCTTGAAAGATGGCATTTTTACAATGCACAGGACCTGCGATGCATAATAACCCATTTTAAGATTTATGTGTGCTTGGATGCCAGCAATGCCTGCCAAGAATACTTTCCTGGTTTAAAAAAAAAAATAAATGGATTTGGCTGGCTTTCACCTTCCCCAGTGGTTTTGAAAAGTTTCTTTTGCAGTTTGAAAGACAAGATACAGATTAAATTACCTTTTTTCTAGATAATGTTCTAACTGGCTAATTACACTAAAAGCATTAATTGTAGGTATTATGAACAGCGATGCACAATAAAACATTTCCTCATGATTTAACCAGTCTCCCCAATTAAATAAAGTCCCCAACATCTTTCCCCAAACCCTTATTATCTCTACATTCTCACAAACAAGTAGCTCATTTGCATGGAATCTGTAGCAGCAAGCTCTAGATGAACTATACAAGTGTATACGTGTGTGGGAAACTGACATACACAGCAGAGGAATCCACTGAAAGGGGGAATGTAAGCATACATCTACTCATGAAGGCCAATGGTAAGGGGCATTTGCGTGCGCGCACGCGTGTGTGTGTGTGTGTGTGTGTGTGTGTGTGTGTGTGTATGTGAACATACAGACACACATCAGATTGTGGATAACTAAAACTTCCGAAAGTGTTAAGCAAAGGGAGACAAACTTGGTGAAAGAACTTGATCGCTGCCGTAATACCTATGAGCAGAAGCAGCGGGGCTGTGGTGTCAGATGCGTCACCGCTGCATCACTTCCGTTCAGCCCGCATCACTTCTGTTTCCTTGACTGTAAATGGTTGGGTCAGTTGCATTCTTAAAGACTTACATGAGAGCAAGCCTGATGCATGCTACGTGCCCAGTTGTGCTTCTCTTTCCCATTTGCTTCATTCTTTTCTATCTAATCTTTCCTCACAATTTAAATATTAACTCTGATGGACTACCCAGAGTTTCAATCCCCAGTACAATTACTTGAAAGAAGAAATCTAGTTGGTCCAACTTAGGTAAGGTCTACCCCGATCACCAGCTACGGTTGGAAAATAGGAACTCACCATCTGGGTGTGACCACAGGGCCCATTCCTTTGTAGGTTGGGGTGTGAGATTTTGTACAGTACTCTCATAACACTTTTGAAATGATTTTAAACATCAATAGTTGTGAGCAGCTTATATTGGATGTTTTAGTACTCCTCACTATAAATGGTAGTTCCTTTAAGGAAAGAGAATGTAAGCTAAAGTCTGTTGTAACTGGAATTCAGTAAGTTCATAAAGTAAAATCACTTGAAAGACTCCTTTTAGATTTGAAATAGCAGATACATTGGATATTCATTTTCTTATAAGAAATGGAAATATTTGAAATATTAGCTAATGCAAGTTATATCGATGTCAAGGGGTAAAATTGAGAAGTTGTAAAGTTTGCTCCTCAGTCTGTTTGACTAATCAGCTTTTGAAAACGCTAAACTTGCCAGATTCCATGGTGTTTTCTGATGGTTGCTCAGTAAGGACAACATTGTTTTCTGTTTTGAAAAGGATTAAAGTCTAAAGAAATGAGCCAGCTTCTTCTGGGGATAATAAATGATCTTAATCTTCCTTTCAATTATTCAAAACATAAGATGATTGTCAGTGTACTTCCACATCTTTTGATCATGCTGCATCTGTAATTCAAAGGAGAATCCATTTCTTTCCAGTTCTCCGTTTACTGTATGTCACCCAAGACTGTGGGATAGACCCTGTGTGTGAAGTCGGGAGGAGTGTGAAATGTGGTTGGTCCCTTGAAAGATTTCATTATAGGAAAGATTGCTGTGTACACACCAGACACATTTAGCCAATGGTGTAATAAATGGCCAGGAGCATAATATATGTTTACAGAGCTGGGCTTAAAATTCCCAAGTATACAGTGGTCACATTCAACTATGGGTGTGCCACATACACATTTACATGACTGTGGGAGAGATGACTATGCAAAAGATGTCCGGCTGTGTTCCTATTTAGGCAAAACTGCTTAAAATGAAGATATTTACACAACTATATAAGATATGTTCAAATTACAATATACACATTTGCACGACGTGAGCTTTTGAAACCTCAAAGCCCATTCCCATGACACACCTTCTTCAACAAAGCCACGCCTCCTAATCCTTCACAAAGATTTCCTCCAGCTGGGAAGCAACTGTTTAAATATATGAGCCGATGGGGGCCATTCTCCTCTAAACTACTGCGCTTGGCTTTGGAGACAGTGATGAGGTACTAGAACTTTTGGCATCTTATTAACAGGTTGCTCTTGGGGGAGGTCTGAGTATGCAGAGGAGAACAAAGTGTTTTCCCGTTCTCCCTTATTGCTTGGTATAACGATCACAAGAATGTGTGGGCGTTTCTCCATCCCAGCAACCAGTCTTCCTCAGGAGCTGGTAGGTACCAACTGAGTATCCTCATTCAATTCAATCCAGTTCAGTTCCGACACCATATACTTGACAGAGTCATTAGATTCCACAAGTCTCTAGAGCTCTGTCACACACGACAACCTCTTACTTCAGATGCTGGTTGTACACACAGGTTGTCACACTATATGAGAATACTAAAAAGATCAAGGCATCAAAGATGATTTTTGAGGTCCAACTTTACCAAGTAGGAGGCTGAAGGTGCTAACTAAATAGGAACTATCACTAATGAAAATCAAGCACAGGAGAATGATCAAAGGAAAAGTACATCTGGGTATGCCATCCTTGAAGTGCAAGCGGAGTATAATATAGAAATGTGCAGCGTAGCCATCTAATGGGGCTTCCAACCTAAGCAGCCAAGACCCGGGAGCCACTGTAATGTGTCCTTCGAGCAGAGTCCTTCACCTGTGTAGTAATTTCTTTAATGTCTTCCTCTACAGGACAATCAGTTTTTCTAGTTGGATAGAGGAAGTGTTTCACAGCTGAGGTCTAAATAGGGATTAGTGAGTTTCTTCAGAGTGCTTTTGGCCTTAACACAGATTTGGCCAGACATGGAGCTCATACATGCCAGAACAATATCAGAGACAGTGGGAAAAACTCCAGCCTCTGTCTATGATCAAAGAGACATGAGTTTAAAATCATCTATGGAAAGTCTTGAGAAGTTGTACATCAGCACTGGCCAAGTTAGGATGGCATAGATGTCCCTAGATCAGGGAGACTAAGATCAGAAAGTGGAGAACATGGCTAAAGCAACGGCAGCCAATCGAGCTTAGTACTGTAATTAAGAAGTCAGACTAATTCAGCCAGATGGCAGAAATTTTACCTGAGTTTTGAAACACTTTAGCATATGTGTGACAACTCAAGGCCCTCTGGTATTGTGAGCTTGCCACTGGTATTTGACAAAGGTAATAGCTGAAAGCAGCAGGTCAGGCGACAACACAAAGGGAGCCCCTATGTTGTGGAACAGTTCCTGGAGCTACAGTGAGAGCAGAAGCCAATGGTATAGACTATTTTAGAAGCCATAGGGACAGGTTTCATAGCCAACTCCTCTGAAATACCACATAAACAATAATTATACATAATGTATTATATATGTAATTTCCAACATGTGCACTGTATTTTGATATAGCATAGCTTCTGCCTTCAGGGGCACTTTTCATGGGCATAGGGCTGTAGGAAACATTATCAGACTACCTCAGGTTATTAAAGCAAATATATCAGGTTTTCACTTTATATACACACCTGTGTCACACAGGCATACATTACACACTTATACATGCACACTATACCATATACCCTCATACACACACACATGTGAGCGTGCACACACACACACACACACACACACACACACACAATTTTTTCAATACTGCATATTGCTACCTAGACAGGCATGTAGACGGAGCCAAACAATATTCCTGAGTTGAATAAGCAGAGTTGTGGAGTTTGGGAGGACAAAGCTGCTTGTTGAGACAGAGCATTAGATCCATACCTTGCAGAGGGTTCATTTTTGATCTAAGCTAAGAAATGACAAGTACATGTTTATGTGCAGAATCCTTAAAGTTGAAGACAGAATCATGAGAAACAATTCCTGACACTCATTCGAGACTGAAAATTATCCATGAGGTGGGGGTGGGGGCCAGGAGACACAACGTCTAATACATGGGATATTGGTTTAGTAGTAGAAAGGCTATATTAATAAAGATTGCTGTGTTCCCCACATCACAGAGCTTAAACACAAGCTAAAAGGATAAAAATTTCCCAAGTAATTCAATCCATGTCCCAAGTTCATAACAGTAAAAAGGAATCAAATAAGTAAATAAGCAGCCCAACAGCGTAGATAACCACAATGCCTATTATCTAATCAAAAACTGTCAGACATTTAAATAAGCACTAAGATGGGAGTCCAACTGAGATCTGATCCAGAGAAGAAGTGGATCAGATGATAAGGTGATAGTAAAGAACATAAAAGTTTCCATGGAAGATGCACTGTGTCATTTAAGAAGGGTGAGGAAGGCAAGGATGTGTGAGGCGAGAGGCCAGAAACTTCTGCAAAGTCAGACCAAAGGGCAAGAACAGATCATGTCTGGATGGAAACAGTGCAGCAATGACACCGATGCATTCCTTAGAATAATTAGTGAGTTTAAGTACAATATTTGGAATGTTTTTTTTTTAATAAAAATGAGTGGGAGGAACAATAACTAAACTCCCAGAGAACTGGTGAGTTTGGAGAGAACCTCTAATCAACTTAGTACAAGGGGCACAAGGAAACTTTGGGGGGCAGTGGGTGTGTGCATTATCTTGATTGAGGTGATAGTTTACAAGGTCATGCAATTATGAAATCATCCACTTGAAGCATTTAAAATGCATGTTACTATGTATCAATTGTACCTTACAAAAATAAGTAAAAGCTGGGGAGAAACCACCATCATGTAAACTTTGAGGACCTGAGTTCAATCCCCAACACCCATGCATAAAATATAAAAAGTGTGCCGGCATACCCTTGTAATCCCAGGGCTAGAGAGGTGTAGATCGATGGATTATCTGGCCAGCTAGTCCAAATAAACCCATAACCTCCAGGTCCATGAGAGACCTAGTTTAAAAATAAGATGGCTAGCTCCTGAGGATAGACACCTAAGGTTGACCCCTGACCCTCGCATGCACATGCACCACCCCACATATACACACGTGCACCAGCATGCATGCTTACACACATACACACACACGTAAAAAAGATAAATGTATGAAGAACAAAGAATCTCAAGGAAGAGAAGTTCAAAGTGAGTAGCAATTATTATAGAAGACTTCCCGGAAGTCAAGAGGACCTAGAGTCAGGCCTTGCTCAAGTGGCAGAAGAAATACAGGGGGGCACTGCTACTTCAACAGACAGCAGAGCGCTACAAAGCTAAGAAGCATCTATTTGTCTGCTGTGTTGAAGAGAAGTAAATACAGAACAGAGCAAACAATCTTCGTCCATTTTCAGGAGTGATTTCTTCTTGAAAACCCTGATGAGGCAAATTCCTGAACATCTAAAAACAGAATTACTGCTCATTTCAAGAGATGTAGTTTATCCTGAAAGCCAGAATTAAAACACAGATGCTGAAAGAACACCGGATCACTTTGGACATCATGTCAGCAGAGAACACTAGTCATGTATACAAGATGTCGTGTGTCCTTCCAGGGCAATTTCCCGCATGAACTATTCTGTTACAAGACTGAATACCTTAGTTTAGTTCGTTCATGACAGTTGAGTACCATATACTTAAACCATTTTACTTCCCTCAAAAGAGTAAATAAATCAATAAAAAACAACGCAGATAATGCATAGATTATCACTTGCAACACAGTGATATAAACTTGCAAAGCAGAAATGCTAGGGATACAACATCATGGGAAGATGACCTCACAAGGCCAGTTGTTTCCTGGTGATAGATCAATGGTTGTCTGAAGACAAGCTTGGGGTGTAGGGTGAAATCGCAAGGGGCGTGAAGAATCTCTTATGGACACTCTGTTCAATATAGCATCTGGGAAAGCACACACAATTCAAGGCAGCTCCCATAGACATGGATAAGATACATCACACACCAACACAGAGAGTGCATGACATTTTGAAAATCTAAATTCTTGCCCACCAAAGAGGCATACTGGGAGGTAAGCTAAGAGGAGAGTAAAATAAGAGCAGCTAAAAGGGGCATTTGGATTATAGGTTTGGGATTTGAACTTAAAAGATCTAGAAAAGTGGAGTGACCTTGTGAGAGACGCCTTGAAGATTAACCAAGAAGTTGTGTGCAGAATAGAATGCCACGGGAAGCATATTTAAGATGTCATCCTGGGGCTGACTGGGGAAGATGGGATGCGATTATGAATGAAAGAAGTAGCAATACAATTCCAAACGTAATACAAATAATTAAATGTGCAGCGGGGCTTCTCGTGTGCCTGGCATTATGTGTATTGGCTATCATATTTATAATGGAACCTGCACCACTACTAATCATGTTTCACATTTGAGGAAACAAAGAAACCAAGGGATTCGATAGGACTGTGGTCTCAAGAGCTAGCGAAGAGCTGAGTCAAGTTCTGAACGGGTCAGTCTGGCTGCACAGCTCCATATTTCTCTGCTGCCCTCCAGCATTTACTTGGCATACCATGCCATGGCTCCTGGGAATGTCACTTAGAGGAGCGAAGCCCAAGGATGGTCCTGTGTGTGTCCACTTCTCTCAGAGGTCACTGCCATGGCCCAGGACAGTCTCCTCTGCTGTGACCCCAGTTGCTTTCTCCACGTCCAGGGTTGCCGCTCTCCGATCCTTCTGCTCTCCAGTCACTCTCACCAGAGGGACCTTTCAGAAGCATGATTACATAACCCGGTGGTTCTCAACCTGTGGGTAGCAACTCTTTGGGGGTCAAATGACTATTTCACAGGGATCACCCAAAGTCATCTGCATATCAGATACTTACATTGTAATTCATAACAGTAGCAAAACTGCAGTTATGAAGTAGCTACGAAAATAATTTTATGGTTGGGGAGTCAACACAACATGAGGTTGCAGCATTAGGAAGGTTGAGAACCACTGACATAAACCTTCATTCAAAGCTCCTCTGTGGTCTGGCCCCTCCAACCTTGTCTCATTGCTCATTTGCATTTTAGTTTCCAGACATATAGCTTCGTACTCTCTCATTTCTAGGGCTTTGATGTTCTTTTAGTTGGGAATGTTCTTTTCCCTCTGTCCAGTTCCCTGTCCCTAACTTAACTTCTATAAAGTTATTATTTTCAATAAAATCCACTGGTCAACATTTGCCATGAGCTCTCTCCAATGTACCTGGATACCACAAGTCCCCTCCACTGCACCACCAGCAATCACACTGCACTCTGAACTCAGGCTTAGTGAATGGCTACTCTGCTGACTCTGAAGCTCCGTGACGGCAATGATTACTGGTTATTTTAGTCCCAGCACTCACTCAACAAAACACAACTCAGAGGGCCTAGTTGAATTCCTTCATCTGAAATCCAAGTGAATATTGGGTTTGACAGAATATAGAAAAGAAATCCAACTTTCTTTTGGATTTCTAGCAAACCTGACTAGTACTGTTGGAAGAATTGGGGAACATTTAGGAAACTTATTTTTGCAGGTGGTTAGCAGAGAGATATTCCATGGACGTGTTGAATTTGTTGATAAAATGCCATCCCAGAATAAATGTCCCATAGAAAGCTGCATGGCAGGACATAGATTCACTTGGGGATGCAGCTGGAGAGTCAGCCTTCCCCATTATCATTTTAGAGAATTTTCCTCCAATTGCCTTGCTCAGTAGTCTTTACCTAGGCTGATTATTGCTTTATTACAGTGAAACAGAAACCAAATTAGTACCAGGCATATTCCATACATTGAGGGAGAACCAGTTCTCTCTGCATCTTTAAGACAGTATGTTCATGTCTTATATACTCTGCTATTTCTCTCTTGGATAGAGAGTCAAAGAGTGGGTTGCAGAGATAGGAGCCAAAACTGAAGTGCTCTTGATTCAATTACACAGCAAATAGAAATGCTGGTTCTGATTTTGCAGAGAATAATCTTGGCTTTTCTATACATCATTATTTGATAAGGACTTAGAGAAAGGTAGATTTTCTGGATGCAGATCTGTGAATGCAATTACAGCCTCAACTGCACCCAGCCGCAATGCTCTTGCTTCAGCCTGCAAGGACCTGACCTTGGACTAGGAAATGCTTTAGCATGAGGTGAGAATCTGTCATGCTGAAACACCCTCTGAACATGTTGATAGTCTGGCTAGCAGAGAGTCCCTGCCAGAGGACCTGTGAGCATGTATCTCACAGCCTAAGAGAATGAGCCTCACTCATTTCCCCTGACCAATGATATGAGGAATGTCTATGTCTGGGCTGGGCCCAAATATTTCTTCCTTTCTGATCAATCATTTAGGCGGAGAGAGAGGGGATAAGATAGAGGAGAGAAGCTGGGGGCAGGGGAGATATTGATTTATTTCATTCTACTCCAAAGGATTTTTCTTAATAACTCCTATCTCTAGAGATAGGATCCTCTTTGCTAAAGACCTGAAGACATCACTGGAAGTCACATGCCTCTGGATGCAAACCCCAGCTCTGCCTCTTGCAAGCTATTTAACTTTGGATTTAGGACTGGAATACAGAGGAACGATCATGACCAAAAAATGATAATGACCAGGTTTGTGTATCAACATAGAACCCAGAAAGGCAGCATGGAACGCAGGCTGGGTACTCAGACCTGGAATCACTTTTTACATAAGGTCACCTCAGATTTATGTGAAATTCTGCCTCAGATTATGGAGGATGAGGTGTCACCCCCATAATCCCACTAGTGTCAGAGGGAACATGAGAATACATGAAGTGAAATGGTGCAGAAAACTGAATATAGGCAGTTGGTATTTTGTATTTAAAAAAAAAAAAACTTTTTCTCAGCTGAAGTACTTAGAAATTCTAAGTAAGTATACCCAAAGCAAAATTATTCTTTGGGTTGAGCTACTAACAGAGCCAATTTTTATAAAGCGTCCAAAATTCTCCTAGTTTAGCTCATGATGCCAGAATCTGTGCTTCCAGACTGATGTGGCTAATAGCATGTGTCAGCAATGGATGCACAGTGACATTGTGATGGGTACCAAAGATTTTCATCAGAATATGCTGTGCTCCAGCAACAGCACCAATGGTACCTCCCCAGCTAGCGATGCTAAGGTTTCCATTAGCAGAGACCTCACTGCAGGTGCAACACTTAAAGTAGCGGCAATTGGGAGATGGTTAACAAGGGGTGCATGTGAGTCTGGGGAGACAGCTCAGTAGTAAAGTGCTGTGTGTCTATGAGGATCACGAAGACCTCAGTTCAATACCTAGAACCTATGTAACAAAGCTGGCTGCAGTGGTGCATGCATGTAACTCCCGAGCTAGAAAGGTGGAGACCAGTAGATTTGTGGGCTTACTGGCCAGCCTTGGCTAATGGGCAAGCATCAGAATCAGTGACTGACCTGTCTCCCAAAAAACAAATCAGTTTATCCCCTGAGGAATGATACTTAAGGTGGACTTTTAGCCTCCACAAGCACATGTACTTCACACATGTGTACATCCTTGTGCACACACAAAAACAAATGGAGCACACAGGATGCTGTTTGTGTGGCTATGTGTGTGCTCAAGTAGTGACTGAAGTTATTTTAAGCAGAAGTGCAAACTCTCGGGAAGTCAAAGCTGTTGACTTTCTGGATTCGTGAGTGTGTTAGGTTACAAAGGCAGAAGAGAGGCTGGGATTTTAGGTGCATTAAAAATCTGAATGCTTCTGCCACAGGTAACAAATTGGGAGGTAATTAACCATGTTAAATGAGAATTTGTCACAGAGTTTCTTCAAACAGCCCATTTCCCTTGTCACTTCAAGTATTTGATGAAAATTCATTACCTATTGCTTCTCTTACATAAAGCATGATCTTGCCTATTGATCTTGGCTGATTTGCTTCATTATGGGCAATGTTTCTCGGATGGGATTCACCTCTACAATATTAATAGGCTACCTTAGCAACACCTTATCTTAATCTTCTTTGTGCCACTACAACAGAATACCACAGCCTAAGTCATTTATAAAGAACCCGTGCTTTGCTTCAGGCCAGGAGGCTGGAAAAGCCACAGGGGCAGGGCTGGCATCTGAGGGAGGGTATTCTTGATACATCATCCCATGGTAGAGGGGTGCAGGGTGATAGGGCATGCACACATGTACCCATCTGCGTGTATGTGCTGGTACATGCTACAGAGGCCATGATAGGACTGCAACTGAACTCATGAATTCATCCGAAACCCATTCCCACTGCTGCTAACCCACTCCTTACATAACAGCATCAAAGTCTCACCTCCCAACACTACTGAACAAGGCATTAATTTTCTAGCACACGGACATTGAAAAGCATAGCACAGTTGGAAATGAGATTTGTCTCACTTCAGTTTTCTGCTAATCACAACTCTGCAATGCAGTTTGTTGCACAAGTGTACAAGTGTACAAGTGTGCACATTTACTGTAGCCTTGCGATGACTGGGTTTCCATTCTTTATCCAGGGATGGAATGGTAGCATGACTCCTGCTTCCTTTGGGATCCTGCATATCAGTGACAACCTATGAGGACATAGAGTCCATGGGAAAAAACACACGAGGCCTCTCCTGGATCCCTGGGGACAAATTGGGCTGTGCCACAACCTCCACCCTCCCTAGACTCAGGGCTAGTGTGGAAAACACTGGCTGTGGAGAAGTGCAGTATTGAGGATCTCTGGTCAGAAAGAAGGTTAATAATTAGGGGAACTGAATCTGCATGAGAAGAATGAGCTTCCTCAGGAGCTCTGGCCTTGAGGTCCTCACAGGTGGGGAACTCCTCCAAGCTCCAAATGTTGCTTCTACACCTCCAGCCTGGAAAGTGCAAGGCAGCGACAAGCCTTGCTCTCATATCTTTATGTTCTCATGCCTTTAGAGAATGGGGCTCTTCAAGTTCTAAGCACTGTAGCCTGATACTCTCTTAAAACCTGCAGCTTAGGAGACAGTTTAAGAGACAGAAAGGAAACTAAAGGGTGACATCATAATGCACTCAGGAGGCAGAAGCAGACAGATGTCTGTGAGTTCACGGCTGGCCTGGTCTACATTGTTTCAGGCCAAACCAGGGCTACATAATGAGACTCTGTCTAAATAATGTTGATGATGATGATGGTGATGAGTGTCTTGTCTCAGCATTTCACTTGTCCCTTTTCTAAATGATTTGACCTGCTTGCTTACTCTAATGTATATCATATTTGGCAAATAGACAATGCATATGAAGCAGAGCCCGATGTCCCAATAGCAGAGGGTTTTGCACACAGCAAGGCCAAGTGGAGACATTAAGCATCTACACATAGGAGGGAAACTAGAACTGAATTGTAGCAGTCCGTGGAAAGGTTTCTCAGATATAATAAAGCAATCTCTCTCTTTCTGTGTGTGTCTGTGTCTGTGTCCCTCTGTCTTTCCCTCCCACCCACCTGCTTCCTCTCCCTCTCTCTTGATATCCTCCACCATACTGTTTCGATAGCTGGGTGCCCTGTTAATAGCAGGCACTCCAAACACCACTGTTGAATCAGACCTAAACAAGTCAAAGTTAATCTGCTAAATAATGCTTATAATTTACAATTGATGCTGTGATGGTGAAGTTTTATTGTCACCTTGGTCAGGTTAAGAATTGACAAGGAAGCTAGGCAGTGGTAGCTCGCATCTTTAATCCCAGCACTCAGGGGGCAGAGGCAGGTGGATCTCTGTGAGCAGCCTGGTCTACAGAGTTACAATAGAGAAACCCTGTCTCAACAGAAAGAAAGAGAAGAGAGAGAGACAGAGAGAGAGAGAGAGAGAAATAAAGATGGAGAGGAAGGAGAGAGAGAAGAAGAGAGAAAGAAGAAAGAAAGAAAAAGAGAAAGAAAGGAAAGGGAAGAAAGGAAGGAAGGAAGGAAGGAAGGAAGGAAGGAAGGAAGGAAGGAAGGAAGGACAAGGACATTAGTGAGTCCTTTGGGGGAATGAGAGAGCATTTTTAGAGAGGATTAATTGAGGACAGAAGACCCACCTTGAATGTGAATAGCATCATATCATGGGCTGGGGTCCCAGACTGGATAAAAGAAGGAAAAGGAAAAACTGAGCTAAGTGCCGGAATCCATCCCTCTGAATTCTGATCTGCTGAGACCTAGGTGAGAGCTGCCACTTGCTCCAGGCACCGCAGATGCAGCCACCTCTGTGCCTTGCATGCGTTGGTGGGTGCATCCCCTCACCCTAGCCAAATCAAACTCCCCCACCATCTTGCTTCTTGCCAGGCGTTTGGTCGCTGTGAAAACAACAAATGAACAGAAATGCCATTCTGGTGAGCGTGTTCTAGCTTGCACCTCATTGCATTGATAAAGACAGGTCAACCAGACTAAAAATAACAAGGTGGAGCCCCGGACTGTTGTTGAGTGCTACTTCCTGGTCTGATATACCTATCAAGACTCTTTGAAAAATGTCTCAAAAGTTTCTGAATGTGTTGATAAGGTAAAAGGCACAAGCCACATTTAACTTTTTCTTTTCTTCTCTTTCTTTTTCTCTACATCCTTCCTTCCTTCTTTCTTTCCTTTCCTTCTCTCTTTCTGATACAGTTTTTGGACATGTGGGGACAGCATCAAGCTTCTGCCCAGAGAGCACCTCCAGAACATGCGGGCACACAGGATTCATTGCTTCATTGAGGGACATGGGAAACAGATCACCATGAGATTAACAGTTGAGGTCATGGGAAAGAGATAGCTCCCTCAGTTAGTTCCTGAAAAATATCTTTTAAAATCACTGACAGATTAAAGGCGTAAAGGCACTGGACTCAGGTTCCAGTCATAGATGTCAACGTAATAACTTAATGTTTATTGAGCTCTTACTTGGAGCCAGGTATTGTAAAAACCATAATGATCTATTTTTAGTACGCTGATCAGCAGTACCTTAATTCTCAAGATGTTTATTTTTATTTAACAGGAAGTCTAAGCAATGTATTTTTAATTAACAGGAAGTCTAGATTCAGTTATCTCAGCCCTGGCTTGCCAGTTCAGTAATATCATTAAGAAGAAAAACTCTTTTCTTCATGTATTTAACTCGTAGTAGATTGACTTTAATCCTTGACTTTGACAAAATATCTACCACTGGGCCAGGCACCACATCTTCGTTAAAGACAAGCATGAAGAAAAAATAATAGTAGCCAAGAGGATTGCCCCTTCTGATGTAGTCCTTTTATGAGGTGGCAGAGAATTCTCTCACAATCTCTTAGCCTCTGTCCTATCTCCTTGACCATCACTGGAATACATTGACAGCACAGGAGAGAGCAAGGCATCGGGCAGCTTCATAAGGAAATTAAGACTCGCTGTTGGATTAGCCATGCCATCATGTCTACAGTGTGGAGGGGTGCAAATTTACTTTGTTGACACAGAGAGAAAGTGTATAAAGGAAGGAAAGGCTTCTAGTCACAGTTAGCAGCTATTCAAATTCATTTTACAATCTTATTTAGTCGTGTGTGTATGTGTGTGTGTGTGTGTGTGTGTGTGTGTGTGTGTGTGTGTGTGTGTGAGCTGACTATAAACTGACTATAAAATCATTGCATGCATGAAAGGGTGGCATCCTTAGTTTGTAAGGATATGGAATGAGTGAGATAATTATACACTGTCACCCGGCAAATAAATGACTTGGCTTATAGTTTGAATCATTACAGGCAGCTGTATAGCATGATAGTTAAAAGCAAGAGGCATGAAGACAAGACTGTTTTCTAGAGCCTAAACACCAGGTGTGCTGATTTCTAGCTAAGAGCACAATAATAACAGCTGAGCCTCCCTGGAAGTGAGCAAACTCAAGGGTAAAAGATAGCCCAAGGCATGACTCCATTGGCATGAATTTCGAACATGAGCAAAGTGAGTCTAAGTGGCATAAAGTGGGACAGGAGCTACCTTGAGGGAGTCATGTGATGAGAGGACATGAGGGAAGTTTCTAGACGCTGGAAAGGCTCAGCTGCTTTTTGGCTGTGTAAACAGTAACCTGACTACTCTGGGTAGCCCCAGCCACAGTATACACTTGCCTCTGAAGAAAGAGGTTCCATTTTGAAGCAGGACAATCTTATGGGTTTTCTTAACTTCTGTTGTGACTGTTTCCAGGCATACAAGGATGAGAAATGGCTTGCTTATGACTCTGGCCCACTGGAGGTGTGTCAAACACACTGGGCCACCCCTTAGCCAGGTGAGAGACCTTTGTATTTTATAAACACTTGGTCAAAAAGACTTCTTTTTAATGCCTTAATCAGAGAGGGTCAGACAGCTGGACTTAGCTTGTAAGCCTAAGAGTGTGATCTGCCAGCACAGGATGAGGTACATAGGGATACCAGCCTCAGTTCTAGGAAGCCTGACTCTGCTAAAACACCCATTGTGGTGCCTGGATATTCTCCTTGCCCTCAGCTTAGGAATGTCTTGCAAATGCCAGAAAAATGAAGTATGCAAAAGAGATACTGACCCCTCAAGGCTGCCGGGGCAGTGTATTAAATTAAAGCTCTATCCCAGGCATTACTTCAGACCACCTAAATCCCACTGACCTAGGAGTCAGTAGAGGAGAACCCTAGGAGTGGACTAGGAGCCCTGGAGGAAGCATAGGCTGGCCACAGAGACATCTTCATTTCTAATACTGAAACATTTTAAGTCAGCATTTTCTGTGTGGAATTGTGACACGTTTGCCCAGAACCCTATGAATATTAGGATTGAGCTTATGGAAGGAAAGTACCATAGAACATGGCACTGCCCTCTCAAAACATCCCTTGATAATTCAAAGAGTCTTTAGAGTTCTTTTTCTCTTTGGATACTACCTACTATGCAGTGGCTGATAGCCACATTCAGCCCAAAGTGATCCAAGAGAAGGAAGGTACTCTACCTCCTGTGTCTGTGTTCCTTCTTCCCACCATCCTCTGAAGAACTTCACTTTCACTATGACCTCCTTAGCATTTGAAGCATCTGTCAATCATCTGATGGTATCTTGTCTCAGTAGTGCCTCCCAGGACTGAACACTTATGGCCCTCTCAACCCAGAGGAAATGAGTTTTGGTGAGCCTGGACTGACAAAGTCAGTTGTTTAAAAAAGAAAATAGTGTCTTTCCCCAAGAGATGCAACATTCTTTATAATATTTTATAATTATAATATTATAAATATTTTCTCATTAGCATATTAGCCTGAACAGTAGGAACAGGGAGCTGAGGTCAGTAATGCTGACTGTGTGGATGGAGAAGTTGAATCATACAACATGTACACAGACTCTCATTTAGCATTGATGTAGGAGACACTCTTTACCTACTTTTTGGACCAAATGGTGTCTCATTTCCATAAGAAATGCACTCAAGGCACTGTGGCTTTGCTACTAAAAACAAGTGTCTTCTAAAACAGAGTTCAATGGCTCAAGGACACACATTCTGCCTAGACATATGACAGTTTTAAAATACCATATGGTTGGGCCATACTCCAATTAGCAATGGGTTTCCAGATGCTACATGAAAATTCTAGAGCACTGGGTGCCCTGAGCGTGGCCAACATTTGTGGGTTAGTTTTACTGAGTCTAAAAACCCAGCTTTGATACTGAAGGAAAACTCAGACTCCCTCCATCACTTAGTATCTCCTGATGTTCAGTCTATTTAATGTGGTGACACTGAAACAGGCTTGTTGTTAAGCCAGTCATAAGATAGTCAATATTTCAAGAGCCGACTCTGACCTATATCCAGGATCTATACTGAAGATACAACGGAGACTGTGGGAGCATTAAAGTTAAGGAGAAAGGCTCATATAATCATATACCACTTTGAGGGTCATTCTAATGGCCCACATTAGACAGTGTATCTGAGGAGAGAAGAGGAAAACTTTTCTTTCAAACATGGGGTCCACAATTCACAAATACCCCTGAATTTCCCAACCATAGAGCAGTTAAACGGCCGGGCTTGAGCAAGACAGTATAGGTTCAAGTTTCAGCTTAGGAAACCTACTGAGTCTGGTTCCGATTTGTGAAACTTGAGATAAAAGGGGCCAGCACTGTGAAGGTTATATGAAAGTCAAAGGATATGATGCATAGAAAGTGCTCAACCTGGGCGCTGTGCACAGCATGCGCATTCCCTCATGGTGTGTGTGTGTGTGTGTGTGTGTGTGTGTGTGTGTGTGTGTGTTTTGTACATGTACATACATGTCACTGGCTCCGCAGAGGCTGAGCTAGTGCTGTGAAGAGTGGCTGTCAGCACTTAACACACAGCCCTTCTGCAGCCCAGGCCGCTGCCAGGAGACCACAGCCAACACTTAAACCAAATTGGCAGCAGCAGAGGAGGGCCAACTAGACTTTTATTAAGTTTCACCAAATTTGCCAAAGCTCTGTCCTATCTTTCCTTGAGTACCTGACAATTTGAGAGCAAGGAAGGCCACGGCAAGGAGAAAACAAGGAATGGGTAATCACAAAATCAAGCTGCCCGGGACTGGCACCAGCCCAGGTTGCTGATGATGGGCTTTAGGGACAGGAGACAGAAGTTAGGGCCGTGAAGCATGGATGAGTCAGGAGGCTGACTCTCTAGCCTCATAACCCCTCCATCAGTGGGAGAATATGTCTGAATGTCCCATCCATCAGCCCCAAATCCCTCTTCCTCACAAAGTAGGGAACCAGGGATCAAGCCAAATGCTCAGTCTTTCAAATATCAAAGAGGTGTAAACAGGGACACTGATAACCCATTCAGGGTAATGCACATGGGAACAAGTTTATTTTCTCTCCAGTGAGTGATCTGTTTTCTGTCATCACAGCAATCTGTCAGTTCTTCTTGCTACAAGGAAGCTTGAGCCTGACCAAGCCAGATCAGCTGCCACTTGTAAATACTCATGACGTAACTTGAGATTAAGCTGATCTTGAGCCCTCTTACCCCACATCTGATCTAAGATCTACTCCCTCTGGGGACAGCCCACTTGACACATGCGGGCCTGACCCTGCCCAGGCAGAGCACACCGTGTCTGCTGCCATCCTGTCTTAAGCAATGCTGGCTCATCACTAAGTGAGAGGTAACTGGATTTAATGTCGTCATTCTAGTACCTTTCATTTTCTCAAGGAAATACTAAAAGTGCTATGGTTTTCCAGAGTAAAATGACTCTGCTGTGGAGGGAAGGTGAATGGAGCATCATGCTTTTCTAACCTTCTCAGCTGATGTCTCCCGCGGGCCCTGGCTTGATTACTCTGTAACAGCAACTGGTAGAGAGAGGTAAGTCTCCCAGCTAGGCTGAGTCTGTGGCACAGTGCCTGGAAGGGTCAGACATCAAGCGCTCAGGTTCTGACTCTCTTCAGAGACACTGCCAGGTTCTTGCTCTCGGCTTTGAAAAGTGGATCATGTGACTTTCCCTGACTGCCTCTGTTACCTTGCGTGAGGATGAGAGGTTATGCTCACTCTCTTACCCTGACTCTTTTCTTAAAATGTTCAGAAAGTGTACATTGTTACCCATTCGATTCCTTCAGTTTGGTGTGCCTATGAAAATACAAGTCATCCATATAAAAAGGTGGAAGCCATGTATCTTAGGAGCTCTGAATACAACTCTATAATGAATGAAATAAATGAAACTTTAGCCCTCAGATGTGGTCAAGTTTAGAGACAGGATCTTTGGGAGCTTATTAGGCTTCGAGGTGGTCAGGAAAGAGTGGGATCCTACTGATGGTATTAGTGTCCTTATAAAAGACATCAGAGTGCTTGGGAAAGATGAGACAGATGCACTGTCCGCAATTTCAGTGTTGGCCTGGGTGACATAATGAGTTCTAGGACAGCTTGGGCTACAAAGTGAAACCCCATCTCAAAAAGAAAAAGAAAAAACAGAGAAGAAAAAGGAGAGAGAGGCTCACTATCTCCACTCCACTCTCCACTCAAATTCCTAGAGGATAGGCGTATGAGAATGTAACTCGTTGATGGCCATCTATGGACCAGGAAGAGTGTCCTCATCAGAAACTGGATTGCCTAGCACAGTGATGCGGGGCCTCCCACTTTCTATAACTGACATATATTGTGTTAACCATCCGGTCTGTGGTATGTTGTTATAGCCACCCCCACCCAGAAAACAAGCACAGGTGGCATTCTCTGGGATAGTCATGCTATGTTCATCTGGGCTGTATTTATGCTAGAAGAAATGTCTTTATGCCTTAGGCAGACAGGGCAATAGAGTACAGATGATCAAATACAGCCAGGCTGAGGATTTTAATGCCTTATCCAAGTGACGGTAACCAGCACCGTCACACAATTCCATGCATTGCTGCTTGGTTAGGAGTAGAAATTGTCTGAGGTGGATTGTAAAGTCCTTTAAGTAAGTACCCAGTAGGTAGCTACAGGAAATAAATGGCCACCTCCAATCCTCTTTGGAAGCAGACAGGATGGGAGCAGAAAAGCATATTAGTAAGAATTGCTCAAGGAAACGAAAGTCTCCAGCAACAAACCAGTGCTCGGAACAGTCATTTTTAGACTTAGAACAATATAACTGGAGAGCTTAGTGTCCTCCTGAACAACACAATCTTAGGTGGTATCGTGTACATTCCTATGCTTTTAGAAACAGCTCAAATATCATCTCGTCTGTGACTTTTCTAAATGTCGATGGGAATGACATTTGTAGACTTAAACATCCTGTAGTGCAGAATTTATTAATCTCCTTTGAGCCTTCAAATGAAACTTGGTTTTACTTTTATAAAGCACTTACTGCGCCATGTTACAGGAAGTTTGGTATGGTTTCCGTCCTGCTCAACAGTGAACTCTGAAGGCAAACCTGTGGACCGAGAAACTACTCAACAAATGTTGGAACGAATGAGTGAGTGAATGATGAATGATGAATGAATGGAGGGATGAAGGAATATCTCAGACCTCTAGAGATCCTTTGATCCCACTTCCAGACCAAGGCTGTCTGGCTCCATCGGCCCAGATAAAGCTCTGAAATGTACTTGAACACTGCAGTGTTTTCATCCCAAGCCTTCAGTCAGCCATGGCAGCTGTCAGGATCCAGAGGCTGTAAGCTTCAGGGCAACATACAAAAAGATTCCATGCTTTACCAATATCTGTCTCATTGTTGTTTTGCTATATTTCAAAGATTTCTCAGCCACTAAAAGACACTCTGACAGCCTAGACTACTCTGTAGCCTAAGTTTGGAGGTCTGGCTTCTTGTTTCCAAAGGAAGTGATTGTCTCATCATCCACATTCACAACCAAGTCCTTAAAATGACTTGCATTGCTGAACGTGGGCTTTCATTCATGGGAGGCAGGTGCCCCTTATACTCAGTCTAGCCTCTGATCAATGCTTTTAAAGTAAAAATAAACCAATACCTTTGGAGGGAATCCAAATGGTAAGTTCAGAGTGGGCTCTGTAGCACATGTTCCATTAGCCCTGAATCTGTCACATGGCAACAACTCCATCCTGGTGTCCAGAATGCTTTCCCTCTGAGTCTTTTCTCCCCTTTCTGCTCTGCTGGTTTCCAGCCCAAGTTCTGTTCTCTCTGAATACTGCTGGTGCTTGGACTTGGCCTTCACCTTTGCACATCCCCAAGACAAGACTCCTCAGGGATTTAGGGTTAAACAGTTGACCTAACAAGACCTCAGTCGTAGGCATATATTATGGTGGAGAGACAGAATGAGGCAAAGATGTCTCCCTCAAATAATACCAGGCAGGCAGTTGTCCCTGAGGACGTTGCAGTGGACACAGACACAGCCAAGTGACATGCAGAATAGAAAGATTTTTACTTTTGTTTTAAAATGTATATGGCTGTTTTGCCTGCATGTATGTCTATACACTGCATGTATACAGTGCCTGTGAAGCCCAGAAGATAGCCTCAGATATCCTTGAAACTAGATTTACAGGCAGGTGTGAGCTGCCATTTGAATGCTAGGAATTGAACCTGGGTCTTCTGGAAGGGCAGTCAGTGCTCTTAGCCACTGAGCCATGTCTCTAGTTCCACAGAGAGGAAGGTTTTAAGCATTTAGTTTTTGCATTAGTGTAAGTGAAATAAAACAGTCTTAAAAGGCCTAAGCCTATATGGTTCAACTTTCATGAGTCCCCTAGACGATCAATTTCACAGAGAATATAAAATGGCCCTTTGCACAGGCTGCACAGAGTGAGGAACGAGGAGCTGCTCAATGAGAATGCGAGCTTGCGAAGGTGAAAAGGTTGTATACATGGCTGGTGACACCTCTGAGACAGTGCCAATAAACTTAATGTCACTGAGCCGCACACGTGAAGATTGTTGAGACAGTAGACATTAGCTGTGATCTCGCTTAGTAGTCTTGCTTATTCTTTTACAAAAGGGACAAGGGGCTGGAGTGGGGATGATTTTAATTAGGATTGTTGGAGAAGGGCTTCTGAGGTGATTTTGACTAGAGGCTAATCACAATGAGAACATAAAATGACACCGGATATTTCTAGGTTTTGCTCTGACTACAGCAATGCTTTTGGAGTGTTTTGATCAGGTGAAAAACGAAGCCAGGCATGGTGGCGCTACACCTTTAATCTCAGTGCTCAGGAGGCAGAGGTCAGGGAACCTCTGAGTTCCAGGCTAGCCAGGGCTACATAGTGAAACCTCATCTCAAACAAAAGAGAAAGAAAGGAAAGGAAAAGAAGAAGAAAAGAAAGAAAATGAAAAGAAACGATAAGAAAAAGCAACTGCAAACGCCCTAAAAGAGTTTAAGATTTGTCACTTAAAAGATTTTCTTGGATGTATGTGAAAAGTACACAGAGGGTTCTTCTAGGAGAAACCCAGACGTCAGGGGGACACTTAGGAGACTTCTGCCATCACCCAGCTAGTTGACCTGGGATGCTGAGCGGGTGGTGGTGAGAAGGTGCAGCTGATCAGGTCACAGCTTAGGGGAGTAATTAAAGGACTTGATTTGGCTTGCAGGGGGTTCACAAAGGATGGCATCTCCAGTTTCAGCAAATGGGAGTTCCATCCACTGGGATGGAATGGACCAGCAGCAAAGCTGGTCGGAGGGTGAAGAATAGTATAGAGAGGCGATCAAGAGATACGCTACGGAGAGACCGAGACAATGACCGCAGTGTCCGCCAGGGCACGCACTCAAAGAAGTCATTGGTTAAACGTGATGACCACTAAAAGGAGTGAATCCGTGGAGGATAGGAGCAAGGGAAAGTGGATGAGGGAAGAATTAGCTCTTCTAAACTTTACAAAATATGTTCGTAGGAGAAGTTTTGGCAAAATCGCAATCGTAAAAGCCCCAGGCTAGAATTTCAGCGATACTCCCAGACCGCAGACAAAGCCTTTATTCCAAAACTCCTCTTCCTTCCGTAAGAAATGGGCTCATCAAGCCACCATGTGATGCATAAATGCAGAAGGGACAGAGGGAGGAGTCAAGCTCTCCATGGCCCTTCTGGCTTTGAAGTAGGAGCAGGACCACTGAGGCCCCTCCAAGACTCTATCCAGCTCCTGCCAGTCACCAGGCACCAACCTCACTGTCCTCTGCCCACACACACACAGTCCGCATCCCCACTGTGCAGGTGCTATGAAATGACACTCAGTTGTGCAAACACATGCCGAGAGTCTCACCCTCCAAGGACGATGGTTTAAACCACCAGGAGATAGGATTACTTCATTCTACCTGTTGTTAGTCTTGAATTGACTGAGCTACTAGATGCTCTTATAGAGCCTCAGGCCAGTTCCTACTGGGAGCCACAAATTGAGGGAAGCAATTAGTGAGAAGAACAGACTTTAAAAGTCACCTTTATAATACAATGTCACCTGCACAGTGAACACACACACACACACACACACACACACGAAATACCTAAGACCACACTGCAAAACAGCTGTGCAGTCTGCAGCCTCTGTTTCATATACTAACTGCTTTTGTCCTGACTCTTTCTTTCATAGGACTGAGGGTACAGGGTGCCCCAACTTCATCCCCCCTGCCTGTTTCTCTTATGACGAAACTTACCCCACCTCCGGCCACCTGGACAGCTTCTGTGCAAAACACTACTATGACCACCACCCCTGTAGCCAGTGGTGCTCCCAGTGCCTCAGTTTCCCCCACTGCTGCTGCATCCCTGACATCTCAGCTCCCCAAGATCATTTCCACTGACTCCAAAGAAGAGGCTGTCACCAGCTCAGCTCCGAAGTGGAATGGCACCAACACAGACTCCTCGCCTGTGGGGTTCTCCTCAACAAGCAGTGACGTCCACTTGACACCCACACCAGAGGAACATAGTCTTGGCAGTCCTGAAGCAAGTGTGCCAGCTAATGGGTCCCAGTCTCCCGTGCTTATTACTTCTCAGGCTCCAACTTCAACATCCACATCTCGGGCAACTTCCCCACCTGAGTCTCTTTCTGCCTCCATGACCTCTAACCACAGCTCCACTGTGACCACCACCCGGCCCTCAGAAGCTCCCATGGCACCCGAGTCCTCAACAGAGGGGCACAGCCCTAGTCACACACCCACGTCTCACGTCACAGCAGAGCCCAAGGAGAAATCACCCCAAGAGGCTGAGCCTGGCAAAGCGATCTGTGAATCTGAGACCACCACCCCCTTCCTCATCATGCAAGAAGTGGAGAATGCCTTAAGTTCAGGTGAGTCCCTCCCCAGACAAGGTTGGTGTTGTTGGTTATGCTAAGGTTGAGAACCTGTCCCATGAGAGGCAGGTGGAATGTGCCACACCTAAGGGTAATTATAAGGCTCAGTAATTTGAACAAGAAAGCAAGTTAAGTTTTCAGTCACTTAATAGTTGACATTCTTTGTAGTCAGTTGTCACCTGCCTGATGTGTCTTTACAGAATATCTCAGGGACTATACAGAAGTGAGATCAAAACAGAATTGGGCCAACCTTTCCTAGGTTTTGCTTCCAACAATTTCCTAGCCACCTCTCAAAATGGAGGGAACCCCCCCCCCACACACACACACACACAAGCAGGATATTTTCCCTCTGGGTATCACAAAGCCAAGGGGGGGAAAAAAAAAAACAAAGCTGAGTACCAGAGGTACACATCTGTTTATAGCAGAGAACAGAGAACTGGGAGTCTAGGGTCAAAAATCAATAGTTCACCTTGTTTGAGGTGAAAATGTCTTACATACAAAGTTTAAAAAAATTTTGTAGCCTCAGTTTGCCATGTTGGAAATTGTGACAGACAGATACTCAGGGTCTGAACATATCAGACACCAACAGGAAACTATGAACTTCTGGACACTGGGCAGGAAAAGCTTCCATGAAAATGACCATCCATGTGGCGAAGGGGTGAGGCAAGAATGGCCAGACTGTGAAGCGGAAATGGACCCACGGCCTTTCCCAATGGTGTCTGATATGGAAGAGCCCACAGGCTAGTAGCAAGCAGCGCCAGAGAACTGTGATCAGTGGACACTGTGGAAACAGGAGCATGTTTCAAAGTATATATATATATATATGTATATATATATATGTATATATATATATGGGCAGTGGTGGCACATGCCTTTAATTCCAGCACTCAGGAGGCAGAGGCAGCCGGATCTCTGAAGTAGAGGCCAGTCTAGTTTATAGAGTGAGTTCCAGCCAGAGTTACAACAGAGAAACCCTGTCTGGAAAAAGAAAAAAAAAGAAGTAAAATAAATCTTATTTCAAGAGTCTAGGGCATACCAGTGAGGGGAACGAGAATGAAAGAAACATCCCAGTTGGAATGAAGGAGCCCACTACAGAGGCCTGGCTGAGGAATGGGAAGCATGCTTAGGGGCCAAGCCTGAGACAGGAGAGAGCTGAAACCAGGACCAGGAGCAAGGCCTGTAGACAGACCACCTCCATGGCAGCAGAGACTCTTACTTGATGAGAAACACTCTGCCCTCCGAGCCTAACTCCCTTCTGACATACAGCCAGAAACCAAGGCAAATGAGGCCGGGG